>VYXH01002847.1:760047-804274 GCA_013397275.1 Burhinus bistriatus | reverse complement strand
TTTTTTTTTTTTTAATATTTTTCCTCTTTTTCTGACTGCTAGTGCAAGGGCAAGAAAAAAACTTTAAGTACATGTCCTTTCATTGCTAAGCTTTTGTATGTGTGATCAATACCTTTACAGTAAACTAAATAATTAGGAGACTAATGTGGTCCTTCAAGTACATATTTCAACTAGATAAGGGAAAGGCTTTACAGTCATACTTTGGAAGTGACAAGTATCTTGGACCTCCTCCTTTTTGACTGAGATTCCTTGTAAGCCTGGTTAAAGAGATGCCCATTTCCTCAGTTCCCCAGCAAAGGACTGCTTCCAGAGATTATCCCCTCCTTGATATCAATGCAACTCACCCAGAAGGACTAGTAAATGTAACTCATCTTGCCAAATAAATCCAAACACCACAGAAGAACTTGAGTTTTGCTACTCAGAATCTGCACAGGTCTCTCTAGGGGAAGGGGGAAAAAAAGAAAAAGATAATCCATTCTAATGCACACACTTGAAACAAAAGTTAGTGTGTGGACCAAGCAGCATGGATCCACGTAAATCCTGCCTTCCCCAAGACAGATGGGGGAATTAGGAGATGGAGAGTTGCCTTGAACAAACTCGTGAAGTAGCAGGCATTAATTTTGTTCAGAAGACTTTTATATGATTCTCCTTCCCTGGAAAAAACATCCAGTTTATTTGGGGAAATGACTTCAGATGTTAGTAAGGAAGAGGATTCAGATTATGTTCCATATTCACATAGAAGCCACCAGTTCTAGGTGCTACCAAATTAACAACATGCAAAGTGTCTGACACTAATACCAACCTGCAAAGTTTAGATGGACGAATGCACTGGAGACTGCAATGCCTGGTAACGTCTAGTATTTTTTGTGGACTATGAGTCCTTTTGCCTAGATTTCAGTTCAATCCTAAGAAGTTTTCTAGTGTTCCATTGCAGTGACCAGTATCTCATATCTCTCTGTCCCTGACTTTTGAGTCTCTTTTCCTCATCCCCATTTCAGCTACATGTGTCTTTAGTGCAGTTTAAACAGCTCATTAATTTTCAGTCTCTTGATTATTCAATAGCCTACTGTAAAATAGGATGACAGTGTCAATGCAGAAATTTAGTTTCCTGCAAAAAGGGCCAAGAGTCACAAAGTTTGCACACAAAGACACTTTAATGCAAATCAAATAGTACTATGTTTCATTCTAAGGTGCTCCACATCCTCAAACACTCAACATTGAGCTTCCCAGTTTTACCATTCCCTTGAGAAATTCACTTTTAATCTAAATAACAGAATTTAAGAAAGACAGCTCTTTAATGAGTCTCTTTTTTATTTAATCAATACTGTATATCAATACCAACTGTTAAATCTTTATGAACAACAAGAGCATATTCTGCAAATTTGTTGATCGCTGTAGAGTACAACCTCAAAACTCTTATCCAAAACCCTTGTATTCCAAAATTAGGTTTCCTCCCTCAACATGCAACATTTGAATAAAAAAGTCCTGACTTACTCCAAAAAATTCCACTGTGCAGTTATATAAACTCAGATCTCTTGACACCCACTCTGGCTTATGAAGACACAGGTTTATATAAAGGACCTTCAAGAGAAAATGAAAAATGAATATTATTTTTCTGAAATTTCCAGAGGATTCTAACACTTCCATTACCATAGCAGTACACATAAATAAAGACATCATGTCCACTATATCGTACTTTGCAATATAATATTTCTGAAGGACTATAATTGTTCTCTGCACAAGGCTGTGGCATGTGCTGTGACTATATCAGAAACTACTGTGCAGCCATTCCATTTTATTTAAGCCTTCATAATTAGGAATGTACAGTGTTGAAATTATATTTATTAAAAAAAATAATCTTACTTTAATAAAAAGTGTACATTCTGTAAGTGCAGATTCTATTTAACCATTTCTACTGCTTGTTTGTTCTTAATTTCACTTTCAATACCCAGTTTTTCATAACATGCTGCAAGGTTTGGACTGCAGAAACGAAGGCTATATTTGCCCTTAATCAAAAAACTGGTTAAAAGATGTTGTTTTTTCATATCACCAACACATTTCAAGCAGTCTCAAGTATTTCAAAACCTTGTTTTCCCATCCTACAGAACCAAAGCTTCCATCACTAAATAGTGGCCTTTAAAAATAATCTGAAAACAATATACAAAATATTTCAAGAGAGCAGAATAGTTATATAGTTGAAATCAGCAACACAGACATTTTAAACATTAAAACAGTCTTCCTACTTTTCGTATGAGACCTCCAGACAAAAAAAGATCATGCATTTTGCATGGTTTTCTAGCCCCATATTTGTAAGAAGAGAGGCAGATTTTCAGATAGATTTCTTATTTAGCTAACAGGAAAATAAATCATATTGCAAATGTAGTCCTGATGCTGCCTAGATTCTCTTGCTCACGTCCATGATAAGTACCAAACTTCTTGTCCTTGCTTCTGAGGTTTATGTTTATACTCCGTGTCATTGTTGATGACTGATAAATGTTAGCTAGTTTTAAAATAACTGTCTTGGGAAGCTTGATAAAAACAGTACTGAGCTCTGATTTGATGTGGATATACTGTTACAGTTTACACAGGAATGTGTCATCTTTACTCACAGCCAGTGGAAAAATCTTTAACTCAACAAAAAGCATGGAATTGCATGACATTGTGGTAAGGAGTGTCATAGTTTCTACAAAAACTTAAATCTTTATGCCCAAACCCAGCAGGAACATGTCTTCAGCTAATCTTCCATCAACGCTTTTGGTTGAAATTCACAGGTAAATCCTGTATCCATCTCTGGAGAACACCTTGCAGGAAAGGTAAGACGGAGAGAGAGCAGGTAAAGACAAAGGTGCGATACACGGCGTGCAGTCTCTTTGTGCACTGTGTGCATTTTAGGGGAGGGAGAGTCCCTGTGCAGCTGCATGCAAAACAGTTTAAAGACGGAGCAGAAGTTATTGCAGCAAACAGTCTCCTCCATGCCTTCCCACCCCAAGGGTCAGCTATTGCAACCTGTGAAATGACTCTGCCAGGCAGGGCACAGCACTGTTTCCAGTGTATCCAGATGAAGCACCTCAGCTTGAAGCTGCAAAGGATTCTTCCTTACCTTGGCTATTTGATGCAAAAGATAATGGTATCAGGCAGCTGGCTGCGTAACAGGGAGTCGTGTTACCAATCTCTCTCTCCTCAGAGGGAAAGAAGAAAAAATGACTTCACATCAGACTATTACAGATACTAATACTTTTTTCAAAAGCAGAAACACACAGAGATTTTACAAAATACTGGCTAGACACCGTAGCATACTGACTAAAAGAAATAATTTGAGTACAAGCTTAATAAGGCAGAGTAAAAAATCCACCACCTTACAGCTAATGACACTTGGAAAATGAGTCTGCTGTGTGTGATTTCACTGATGCCTGCGGGAGACAAAGCTCTTTCTGTTCGTGTTTTTCATACTTTCAGTCAAATAGATTGCTGAATAATGATGTTTTCTTTATTTTAATGGGTGAGGAAGCTATTATACAGAAGGTGTTTCCATATGTCGTAGTTAATAAAGGCAATTCTTACTAATAAGAATAGGTTGTCTGCGTTCGGTTAACTGATGAAAAGCCCTTCTGTTGTGAGGAAAAAGCAGATCATGTGGCTAGAAGAGACTCCTAGGGCTGCACACTTCAGCGGCTACCAGAAAGAACTGTAAGCAGATGAATCCCAGGTCTTCTCCAATTGAGTCCAAATCAGTGACATTCACTTAGGGTGCTCAGGGTACTAGGAGCACTTCATGTCATAATCTCTCCTTCCTATTTACCCTTTTCTTGCTGGTGAAGGACAGTGGACAAGCCCTGGATCCATCACTCCAGAAAATCATCAGCAAGTCCCTTCAGGAGGTCAAGGTGCTTTCTTTTTTTTGAAGCAGCATCTGGGTGACTGTCTCAAGAGCCCAAAATCCTACACGGAGAGTATGGCTAGTTATAGGCTGAGATCACAGATGCTCTTTCAAGGCAAATTGCATGGGGGGGAAATAATTTTGGGGGAATCACCAAGAGGTATGAGACACCACTTACATCTCTGTCTTTCTAACCACAGACCTGAGTGCACGTCCACAACTGGATGAAAACCTCCCATCTATACTACACTGTTAGAGCTACCTAGTAAAGAGATAGAAAAAAAAAAAAGTCTTGAAGCTTATCTCAGCTTACTATGACGTGTTCACTGTCTGATACCTCTTAAAGAACCATACGGAAAGCAAACCTATTAAAGGACACAAATTACCTCAGATAATCAACACATCCCAACTAGGTTTACACAGCAGTGCTACACACTGGTTGCCTCTTGATTTCAAAGTAGGGCAGAGATTGTTCACCTCTAAGTACCTGAGTAGAAAAAAGACCTGCCTCTGTTGCCATTCCCACTTTCAGGGGGACTGACAGTTTCCTACAAGTAGTTTCAAAAGGCACATCATCTCTCCATGGTAAGTATCCACCTGTAGCCTTACAATTATGAACTTTAAAGCACTCTGCAAGACACCTTTTTATCCAGACATATCAAAATGTAGAAATTATTTTGTGGAGAGACATTTCTAATAGGAAATACTGTATTTCTTCATGTTTTCCTGGGAATGGCATTCTGCTGGTTTTCACTATTCAGAATAGGCTTCAAGAAATGCAAAAAAATACCCAAAGAAATAGGTGGATGCTTGCAAATATATAGATAGTGGGACCAGTTCTCACACATGCAACTAGTCCAGCTGGATGTTCACTGCCACACATAATACTTTCCAGGATTTTAAACAAAGCTAATATGGCCAGCATTTTGAAAACTGGCCACTAATTACGGGCACTTCCTAATTAGTCTAATTTTCAGAACTGCTAAACAACTCCTTGTCCTCATTTCAGGGTCTGGATGCTCAGCAGTTCAGAAAATCAAATCCAAAATGATTCAAGCCAATACTGAGAAATACGAACACCCAAAGTTTGCAGCTGTTTTTGAAAATGCAAGCCCCTCAAGGCTAAATCCCACTGCATATTTTTGTATCAAGCCACTAGAAGGCATAGACATATGTGCTGGGTGGACTCTGCACCCATGCTCCTTCAATGTGGCCAGTGCAAACAGTCCCTCCCTGACCAGCCAACGCTGGTGACTGGGAATGGAGGGAATAGCAGGACAATCCAGGATAGGCCTGCACAGTGAACCACAAGTAGCCCTTGCAGAGATGAGGGAAAACAAGGGCTGCTGTTGGATCCTGCCCAGAACACAGAACCCAGCCACAATCTGTCCGTACAGTGCTTCTGTCTCGAAGATGTGTAAGGTCCTGCTGTATCTGCATTCACAATTAAACATGATTCTGACATGATTATGGTGCTGATGCTGTTGTATCTTCAGTGCGCGATGGCTCCTGGCTCTGTTCGTGCCTGTCTATTGTTCGTGAGAGACTTTGTCTTTGCAATGATCGGAGAACAAGGTGTTCTGGAAGCTCTTTTCAGCTGTGATCTGGTGAACTTCTTACGGATTTTTCTGTAAGGAGGGAAGGAGGAAAGGAGGGAAAGAAGAGAGAGACAACAGAAGAGAGAAATCTCAGTCTTTAATGGAAGACTGCTCAAGAGCCAATAACAAACATAAATACTCTTACCAGAGCAGGAAGGCTAGTTCATGGAAAAAGAGACTTGCAGTCAACAAGAGTAAGCCCTGTCCATCAACTGATGAGTCACAGTTGTCTCCAAGTAGTAACTGATAATTGTTCGGTGAAAAGTGAGTTGGTGTTCGACAGTATTTGGACAGTAATATTTAATGATATGAAATCTTGGGCCAGAATGCTCAAATGGTGAATCCTCGCATGTGATATCAATACACGAATGAAGGACCACAGAAGAAAGAACATTAGCACCCAAGTGAATGTGTTATCTCTGTAAAAGTGATGGACTGGGAGCAATTATTATTTGCACTGTAACAATTCTGCAGATAAAGGATGACCTGAATCTCTGGGCTTTTTGTACTAGTGCCTTTTGGGTTCAGTAAATTCACATTAATTTTAGACTTTTAGATGATAAATCAAACATATTAACTACAGGCAGCCACGGTGTTTGTGGTGTAGTCTTATACATCCAAGAATAGTTAATTCTGAAACAAAAACCTTTCTTATGTTCCAACTGCTCTTCCTCTCTACTATTATAAACCAGTAACCACAATGCTGAGTGTATCCAGGGCAGAGTATCAGAAAACACAGAAATAACACAGAGTACGTCAAGAAGCACCTTCATTGGCAGCCCTGAATATTAGATGTTAGTGGAAAATTACCTATTTTCTGAATTCACTCAAGTCTGGAATCCCAGCTTTCATTTAGGTAGCTTTGTAAATTACAGAGATTTTGAGCTTATGGAAACAAATTAAAGCAAACTGGTGCCTCTGACACTAAATGAGACCAGGCTTTCTAATACAAACTTTCCAAGTTGAAAATGTGACCTGACTACAAACTACAGGGTGATGATGTGCCTACCTGCATCAAGGCTTTGAGATGGTAACTCAAGAAGGGATTTGTCCCTTTCATCTTAATGGGTTGTTAACTCTCAAACTGAAAAACGGTGGCACGTTGACATTGAAAATACAGAATCAGCTTAAAATAAATTCTAGTGAATTCTAATATGATAATTTGCATATTAATTTTCAAACATGTATTTAGTTACTGGTTGAGTATTCCCCAGGAATGTAAGCTTCTGGTCAAATAAGTGGACCACAGAAGAGAACATAATCAAAGACAAAACCAAAAGCTAAAAATCAGGAGAATATACTGTGCTCCTAGAGGTTAAAGGGAGCCTGAAAAATGCACCTATTTTGGTTAATATATTTAAAAGGTGGAGAGAAGTATTCATTTTAGCTGCCTGAAAGCAGGAGATCATCAGCATCTCATGACCTGGAACACCAAATTAGGATTTAGCATCATTCAGTAATAAGCACAGCAAAAGAAAAGGAAATGAATCACCAGAAAGTTTAGGCTCTTCACATAATCCCACAGAGACACAGACTTATTGTTGAGTACTTACTTTACATGGTCATCTTAAATTAGGCCTAAAGATATTCAACTGATTGACAAGATATTACATTCCTTCCAGAATGGTAAAATCGTAAAAATATAACCCAAGACTGGTAGAAACACTCATTTCTAAAATAATAAGACAGCTAGGTTTTGTAAATTCATGTGAATAGACAATAGCTGTTACCCACACTGATTATTAATGGGGATCATTCCAGCAAAAGCTTACAGAAATGAATCCCTTTTGATGTATTTGTTTGCAAAACTTTGTATTTATTTAGAAAACAAATGTGGTCATTAATCATTTGAGAAGCCCATGGTTTACAAAAATGTTAGATGATAGTTTGCCCTTTTTAATTTTCAATATGACAACTTCATAAACTGCCAAGAAGTTCCTACTAATGAAAGCAATTTGCAGCTGACACTAAATGTAAGGACAGTAAACTATCTGTGATTACAATTTGCGATTATTTTTAAGGACAGTAAAGTCAAAAGATGTAGTTGTTCTCATTAAATACTGTTTCGAAACTAGCATGAAAAAAGGCAGAACAAAAAAGCAGTCATCAGCATGACATCGAGCAAACCACAAAAAAGTCAACTTTTTACTTAGTATAAATGAAAGTAGCTCTACATAGGCTATCAGAAGAACTAATCTGTTATGCACTCTAAAAAGACAAACCAGCACTTCTATTTAAACAGGATTGTGAAAATGCTTCCAGAAATTAGCTTTCTGGGATACAGCGTTACAGAAATAAAATTGGAAGGATGGAAATTTCCACTAACTTCATTAAACATTTAACCATTAAACATTTAAACAACCATTGCACTAAACAACAAAACTTTTCTTTTTACTGCAAAAAATAGAGACGATGGAAGGAACTGAAGAATTTATCATCTAAATACAGTCAAGCTTTTTGAGAGGCACTGATCAGGTCTTACAACGCTTCAGAGCTTTTTTTAACACTTGGACATGCAGGTTGCAATAGTAGCTGATGAAAGGCAGGAAATTCAAAGATATGATTGTGGCTCGCCCTTTCGCTCGAAGCACTTCAACACATTCTCCTCCCTCCCCCAACGACATAGTGAATTAAGGGCAGAGTCACCTTTAATGTTCAATTTCCTGTCCCTTTTTCAGTTAATACCAGCCATATGTTTTAATTACATAAAGCTTTTATTTGATGATGGCAAGTAAATGGCTTTAATATCGGTAGCGTTGATAACGTCCGTTGCAGTTGTTATGAAAGAGTAATTGGCATTTTCCCTGCTTTTTTCCTTGGACTTTTGTACTAGGTGCTTAAAGTATGATGTGTCACAGACTTCATTTGAAATGTGAATTAAAAACTATTTTAAAGGCTTTGCATTGTATTTCTGGTCCTCCTGAGACCAAAGGTATGAGAATGAATCAAACTTTTAATAGGTGATTGGTATATAAAGCCCACTGTGCTCATTTGTATGTCAAATCTGATGCACTGCTGCTAATGTAGGAGTAAGAGAAATTCTTTATGTCTGCATGATATTGCAATTAGTAGCTGTAGATAAAGGTACGTAAGACCCCTGGCACCTATTCAGGGAAATATGGAAACGTACATAAGTACCACGTACTATTAAGACCTATCTTGTCTTTGCAAGTTTCATACACAGACTGGAACCTACTGTGTAGAAATAATAGTTAGGCTGTATAGGGCATTTATGCCATGCTGACATTTAATCATCATTTCAATGAACCAACCCTTTGTCAGGATCTAAGTGAATTCCATGTAACTAACCATCTGGTGAAGTTAAGCACAATCCTATATAATCTCTAATGTCCAGATTTCTCAGAAATAGAATATCTGGTAACAAAATTTGTTAGAGCTGATTCAAAGTTCCTCGCTCTAATTATGCCACACATTAGAACAGCAGCAATTTTTAAAATTGAATAAAATAAAGAAAGTTGACCTTCAGTTGATGTTAGTCGAGAATGTGTTTTTCAAGCCTTTTCTAATAGGAGTTAAAGGCATTACTTGCTTTCGCTCTGGTGATATTGGGTATATCTGTCTGTTTCTGCTTCTATATATAAACTGTTGAGCATCAGTCTTGCCTCCTCTGCATCAGACTCAGAATTGTGATGACTAGAGTGGCTTTGGTCTATTCAGCTATACCAACAGTACTTAAGAAGTAATACTAAATAAATTCAAGCTATGGCAGAAGTTTTTACTGGGAGGGAAATTAATTGCATGGCAAGGCCCACTGAAATTTTAGCAGATGACAAACCTTTTTTTTGAAAGTGAATGGGAAGAAAAACATTTTCCTGTGAAGGGGAATCATGCCCAACACACACACAATTTTGAGATGTCCATAATTCTTCTGAAATACCAAGGTCCAGGAGTGCTTTTGATGCTCTATTTCCACTAAAAATACAAGGACCGAATAACAAACCTGGCTACAGAGTTTTAAGCTGAAGGGCACAGTACTGTGTTTCATGCTCTACCTAAATTGGTTTGATATTTTTGCCTGAGTCTTTCTTAGACTGATGCCATTTGAGCAACCTCCTTATATACAAAGACCTAGTGCTGTGGAAATGTGTTATTACCCGATTGTTGCTGGTAGCACAAGGAATATGCACAGGCTGGCAGCAGGTGTAAGAGAACTGATTCCCCGGACAATCATAGCTGAAATTCCACCTAATGTCTAGATTGAAGTATTCTGCTATGACTTGCCAATTGTAAACAGCAACCTAAAAGTGCCAGGCGCACAAAATACTGCCAACCCTGGAAGAAGATGGAGTTTTAGACATTAACTACAGCAAGGCAGGATTTTGCATTCTGGCACAAGTTTTACGTGAAACTTGCAATCAGTCTAACCATCGAGATGTTCAGAGAGAAAAACTAAACTAAAAAAAAGAAAGTCTTCTAGACAAACATTAGTGAAGTTGCTGCTGCTGCAGGGCAATGTAGATTTTGTGCAATGTAAATTTTCAGTGCAAGCTCAAGGCCAGTTCAACTATTTTAAAAATAACCATCAGTCCTTGGGGGTTATTAGACCTAATTATCACTCATTTCTCTGAGGGCTTCTTGTATCCAGAGGTACACTAGAACTATTCAGTGGATTAAATTACAAGAAGGGGCACTGTCTTAGGAGGCTGACAGGCTTTCTATTAATTTCAACAGGCTTTTAAACAAAGTGAAAGGCCAAAATGAGGCAATGCTGAGTCTGCTCAAAGAGAATTTAACTGGGATGAAGCTGTAGGCACAGATCCTTAGAAACCTGACAGGTTACAGAGAGACTGAATGACTCACAACACTTCCTACATTTCTACCTGTGTGGAAATGAGAAGTATTTTATTTAACTGTCTATTTGGCTTGCTGGTTTAGACATCCTTTTTTTCCCCTCAGCACTTTGACGCTAAAGCTTACCCATATTCCATTAGAGTTTTAATCTAACCTCAAAATGACAGAAACTAGTAGAAATGTATTTGGAAGGTAGAAGTGAGTTGACACTGATATGCCTTTTAAAAATAAGCTCCTTTGTGAAATGTTCATTTATAAGACAAGTTGGAAGTGGTTTAATAAGCATTGGGCTACCGGAAAGTAGTTGCCACAAGCCACTTAGTTGCATTATAAAACTCATACAGATGGCAGATACAGTGGCACAACCCTTATAAGATTAAAGAGGTGCTGCTATAGACATGCCAACATCATTTAAAAGTTTTAAGAGCTTGTCTTATTTTTCTCCTCCTAGCAAGGAAATGTTTTCCTTTGCTGGTGTTTATCTTCCAATTTGGTATCAATATTTATGGAGCAAAACTGTTCTCTATGAACAATAATTTATAGACACACCAGTTACAAATTATGGTGTCAGATCTTCCTAAACAGATTAATGTAGCATTTTCAAGCATCGCACCACCTTGAGGGCTTCTCTGATGTTTTGTGTTTCAGAGCAACAGCTTATAGCTACTATGTACATATATATAAAGCAATAAACAATGTTTTTTGAGCGTTTTCTTTACTGGGAGGAAAAATCCAGGTCAAATGTTTAAAGCACAGACTTCTATGACTGTGTCATGCCTGACCTGTTGCACGGCACAAGACACCCCTCTGTCTCTTTCTCCCTGCTGCTGATTTAAAATCTACTCGGATCAAAATCTCCTTGGAGCAGAAACTATCTCTTTGCGTGCATTTTTAGAGTGCCTAGAATAACAGGAACCTTATCCATTATTGAAATTATTTATATCCAGTTTCACTGCAAACAACAGGCAGGGTTTTTGGAAAAATCACCTAATTTGACAGATTTTTCCATGCTTTAATTTCCCCTGAAAATGGCATATTTCATTAATATTTTAAAGTGGTTTAGGATGCTAGAAAAGAAGGAATTAAAGAAGTGCAAAGTCTTATACTCAGTGTTACTATTAATTTTTCAGCTGAATGCTGGAACTAAGAAAAACTTTTAACCCCTAAGAAACATAAAGAGATGCTGTCGTACAGCAGTCATCACACGATGTCTAAATCTTAATAATCAGCAATGAAATTATCCTTCCAGTTCATCTGTGACCTTGGTACTTACCAGCAAGAGACTAAAGTTACGTGCTGCAGATGGCTAGGACAGGAACAATTACACATCAATTTCGGTGGAATGTTGACTTCTCCCAGAAGCCAGCAGCACGGAGGCCCTACCAGACTGATTTGTGGTAGGCACAGTTTAAAAAAAGTCCTTGATGTAGTTGGTAGGAATGATGGACACCACAAAGCTCAACATGGATTAAGTAGCTCAGGACTGAGCAACCTGATCTAGTTGAAGATGTTCCTACTCATTGCAGGGGGGTCGAACTAGATGAACTTTAAAGGTCCCTTCCAGCCCAAACTATTCTACGATTCTATGACTTGCCTGGCATCTTGGGTGGAGCTTTGTTAACTCAGCAGGGATGGTATCTCCCGTTACACACCACATAGCAGTGACTATGGCAGAGGCATGCACCAAGCCACGTTCCTCATACAATTTTCCCCTCAAGGAAGGGAGAAAGGCATGTCTTTGGACTCATGGTGTTTCACCACAGCATCCAGCTTTGTAGAGTGGATTAGAACTGATAAGTCTTAGCAAAGGTAGCTCAATGGAATGGGTAAAAAGTAAATTATTCATACTCCTTAAAACAAAACAATGGCTCAGGCTTCAACAGACTTGTAACCTGAGCTATGGGACAGCTGCTCTGCACCTTATCTGAAATTCATTAGCCTCTCCTCAGTTACCATGCACTTCAGAAGTCGTAAGGGATGAAGCCTGCTCTAGAGGTGCTTAGCTTCTCCTCCCCATGAACGCACACACAAGATCACCGCAGATTTGTCAATATGTAAGCACCCTGGGAATCCAAGGAGCCAGAAAGCCTTTGACAGCTCACAGGCATAAACGCCGGAAGATCTCAAAGCAACTCCTTCATTCTTCCTAACTGTATCACCAGGGTGCGAGGGAATTCCTGTACTACATAACTCTATACTCTACCAATAGGAATTTTCATTACCATTTAGTTATTCTGCAGAAGGATGGCCACTCTGTATATTGATTAAACGTCACCTGCTATTAGATGAAAACATTACCTACATGACATTATATTTTTTTTTGTTGAGGCAGGCAAGAAAGTGGAGAGAAGATGCATTAGAGCTGGCTAAGAGTGGAATGCAACGTTGCTTTCAACTACTCCCCAAACATCTTGCATATTAATTCACAATTCCAGCGTTATCCCAGAATTTAAGATGACAAAAGTGTTCCTGATATACAACTTCTGTTTCTGGCCTTGGGCTCCAAGCCTTAAGTCTCATTTCCCCAGCAACATTAAATACCCTGTTGAAAATTTTCAAAAATATTGTGTTAACTGAATATGCTTATTTAAGTCCAAGGTAACAGAAAACTTTCTATTATATGTTCCGGGGGGTGAGGAGGGGGAGAGATAATTTACTTTTGTTGCTGATTCCAACTTTGACAAACTTTAAACACCCCATCTTAACTACTTCACTATTTTACTTATTAAGAGAACTGTTTCCAAACAAACCTTTTTGTATGGTTTTTTTACTAGTATTTTTGTGTCTTTCTTTCCTTATCTTGTTTGATTATTTCAGGGTAGGTTTCATCTGAGGTTTTTGGCCTGGACACTGTGTTTACAGTACTACTGCTTATAATATTACCTGAGGCTCAGAAAAATTGACAATATTTTTCCTCTTTATCAATTATGCATATACTTTTCCTGGAATAATATATGTACCAATAGAGTATATTTGGAGGAGCTTCTTGGCATTCTGGCTACTTGCTATTAAGCAAGGACTGAAAATCAAAATTAATCAGTCTTACCAGAAACAGTTCGAGAACAAAAGTTCCCTCACAAAACCATCCCCTGGGGCTCAGCTCCACACCATCAATCTCTTCCATAATCAGCCGTCACTCTACACACAGAAGCTCCAATGCAGAATATGGATTAGAAATCTGTACTGCAGCATCAACAGAAGAAAGCTGTGCCACAGAATGATTTGATGCTAATTTCTAAGGTCAGCTTCATTTCAAAGATTTGATTTTTACTTTTTTTCCTCTAATATTTATGTTACCAAAGGTCTATTCAAGTTCATTTTCTGCCACTCATCCTGCCCTCCACTCTAATGGCCAGCACTTTTCATATCAGTATCTCATAGTGCTTGCTGGACTGCTTAATTAAAAACTGCACAGCATCCTCAAGAGTAGGTATACATCAATATTATTCAAGTTTACAGACAAAAAGGTGGAGCTACTCAGAGGTTAAATCACTTGTCTGGTGTCTCACATCAAGCAACAGAGGAATCGTAGGAATTTTAAAGTGCGGATCAGTGCTTTTTCCGCTAGAACAACACTTCTATTGTATTTTGCCAGGTAAATGTTTTAGCCTCTATCCACAGCACAAGTAAGGAAAACAGCCATCCACATCTCCTTAGATGTTTGACAAGAACTGATAGTTATCTCTGTGATTGGCTTTCACAGCCACAGTCATTATGTTCTCTTTGGTATTTTACATTTAAAATGCCTATGTAGTTACTTATGCAAGCTTTTTCATGAGAGGAGACCAGCTAACGTTTGTTTTTCCACAGTCTTACTTACATTACTTTTTGAACATGTCCACCACAGTACAGTTTTATTGTCTTCTTTGTTATTTAACTTTAGCAACAGTGTGTTCACCACAGGACTTACCTAGTTTCTGTATCTACATGCACATTATTGCTGTGTATTTCTCTGCCTTCAGATGAAATAATTCTTAACCCTGTGTCCAGCTTCTACTAATTACTATTGCTCACATAGCACAGGAATTGTAAAAAGGGAAAAAGATCTCTTAAGACTGATACTGTGCAGTGTTTAAGGATTACAATCATCAATAGCTAAGATTTAATGTGACAAAACTCTGTGGCTTAGGCATAGGAATGGTGAGAGTAGATGTTACTCTAGCCTTGCTATAGGTAACAATTGTATAATTAATCTTGTCTTTATCTTTTCTTTGATACTTAAATATGCAGAAGGCTATGCTGGTCTGACAAGTTAGCATTTTTATTGTTACTTTGTATGTTTCCCAAGACTTTGAAAGAGAAATTGGCTTCCCATACAAAGATGGTTCTTTACAGAAAAATTTCTTCTTGTTCAAAACCAAATTGGTTTTAACTCCCACAATTGAAGACGACCAAATATTACAAGATGACACATTCCCACTGGGGATGTGAATTTAGGAAAAAGCTGAGCAGCAAGCTAACAAAAAAGCTAAGCCCTAAGACCTTTAGTTAAAACATCCTGTAAAGAGGATTGGGTTCAGCTACATCAAATCCTCTGCACAAACACAAAAGACAGCTTCTGAAGGAAAATCTTTTGAAACGGCCATCTGTAATGCAGAAAATTCAAAAATTTGTCAAGAACTGTAAGAAAACAGGTTAAAAGAATTGCATGATGTCCCAATTTAACATCTGACATATAAGATGTATTACTGCCTACATGATGTACTCTAGTTGATGGACTGCACTCAGTGGGAGTCAGGCATGCATTTAAGAGCTTTGCTACACTGGGTCTGAAAGGTCCAAGAAAGTGAGTGAGGTCTGTGTTTTAAGACAATCCTTAATGCACTTATCTTCCCCATGTTTCACTTAAGTTCTTCCCCCCNCCCCCCAAGTTTCCCGAGACAATAAAATTTTGCAAAAAGTCTCATTTCAGAAATTTTATTTCTCTTCCCAAATATAAAACACTCTGGCTACTTCTGCAGCAACTGTCTGAATGGGAAATGACTTTTGTCAAAGCAGAGAAGACTGCAAGTGGTTGAGTACCACCTCTAAATGTGTCACTGCTCTTTAGCTGAGTCACGTCAATTAACCACATTCAAGCTCCTACATAAGATGCAATTGCAAAATATACTTTGGTATCTAAGCCACCACAGAAAGGCAGCATATTTGAATTTCTGTCTACAACAGGGTAGGATCAGAAAAGATCATTTCACAAGATCCAACCGTGTGACTTTTCAGGCAGCAGTAACTAGGTCATTTACAACCATCTGTTCTTAGCCTCAGTCTCCCCGCGGTCATCACTGAAGCTGTGCGCTAATTAATTTTCACCTGCTAATCAGCAGAGACACCTCTGAAACTAACACATCACCCAGTTTCAGTCAGCAGCTTCTGGACTCCTGTGGATGGCATTTCCGTGAGATTTTATTACCAATAAAGGTACAAAGTTTTCTCTGAAGGAAGATCCCCCGTAAGGCTTCTGACCTGCTTGTGTACAACAGCCCTGTGAAGGAACAAAGGGGTCTTCATCTGATTCTTCAGGCAATGAACATAGACAATTGCCTCCAAATCTTCAACAAAGAAAGTATTTAGGCACCTTGTTAATTTTGATAGCAGGAGTTAGGCATCAAAATGCTTGGAGATATGAACTTAGAAGACCTGCTTGAGGTCTCAAGGGAAGTCTGTGATGGAGCAGGGAACTGAATTGTGTTTTCCCAAGTCCTAGGTTAGCACTCCAACCACTACAACATCTTTCCCTTACCATGTTGCTTTAAACAGGGCAAGTAGCTTACTACAATATCACTGAAACTTCATCTTAAATTGTGAGAAGATTTAATACATAGCTCCAAATGAGAATGGTTGTATTTCATTTGTTCTGAAGACTGATGAAGCAAAACCCTTAATACCATATGCTCTTCAAACCTACCAGCTCTAACTAATGGCACAACTTATACCAAACTCAGGGTTTTGTTACGTACATGTTTTCCATGTACATATCTATTATGCCTTTTATAAAGTAAAAAAAAAAATAATTCACATTCGTCAAATGAGTTCATTTTAGCTTCATGGAATGACACTGCTTTTAAAAACAAACTTTTGCGTTATCACAGTAGTGTTAGTTTGACTTAGGTGCTGTAAAAGGAGCCAGAGGAAAAACTCATGTAGATAAATAGTGAAAGAAAATATCTGTAGGTCCATGAAAGCTGCTCAATGAAAAACAAATAGCAAGAGATTATGATCTAGTTTTTATACCACTGGTTGCGATTCTGTATCACAGTACCTTAGCTACAGCTCAAGGAGGAAGTATGATTTATACGGTGTGAACAATGTGTAGCACCCATGAACAGTCCACATTAAATAAGGTCAAAATGATAGCTCACAGAAACTATTAGACTATGGATTTTCACTCTCATGAGTATTTAACAACTTTGAGCAGTAGCCAGCCAAGTAGGACCGCTCCTGAATTGTAGCAAGGACAGTTACCAAACTCCCTATATGCAGTATTGTCACAGTGACTGGAAATGGTTGTCAGCTGCAGTCAATCAATATTTGCAATCCTATCAACAGGGATTAGACATAATTCTAAGGGATATATTCTGTAATCCCTGCTTTTCAAGATGTATGAGAACTATATAATACAGCAGAAGTAAAGGAACCAGAAAATTACATCCTTAGAGACTGATTTTCTTGATTAGAGGGTAGTAGCTGGTGCATCACATTCTCAGGCTTGCAGCTGATGCTCCACACGTGCATCCAGGCATCTTCATGCAGTCAGTTGCAGGGTTGGGGTCTAATGGCCCCAGTGTCATGCAGGTAAGAAATGAAAACGCATTATGCTCTGGATCCAAGTATGAAGTTCAAAACCAGGATCCCACTGCAAATCAAATTGCCTTGTCTTTATGAAAAGCAGTGGTCACCCCTGAGCGTATACTAAAAATACTTTTTTTGGTGCACAAATTTTTTTGCACAGCTGGGGACAACTGAAAAAAAAAAACCAACCCCAAACAAACATACCTATGAACATTTCTGTGATATGAATTGCACGTATGAAGAGGAAGAAGGAGCAGAGCAGTTATCACTGGAACTCTGACTTTGATCTAAACCTGCACCTATGTGCTGTAAATCAGACCCTGGGCACTGGAGACTTACTCCTCCACTTTTCCCTTTTCTCCCAGCAACACGCTACAAGCTGTAACTCAGACACCGTGCCTGACCTTGTCTAAGCATCAATTAAAACGCACGTGGGAGGGAGAAGGGTCAAGGGCAGGTCACACACAACTCTTCATATTGGTGATACTTAGAAGGGTTTGGTTCACCTGAGTTTTCAGTTTGCTTTTAAAAGTACAGGTCAGGGTTTACACTGATCAAGCTACAATGCAGAGAGCGCTAGCGGCGTGTGCAGGAGCTGGAAGGATTGTGAGCACCAGCATTACTCTCCCGGACTTCTGCAAGAGAACCAGACCACTGACGGCATGGCAAGACTCAGTATTTTGCTGAAGCTGGTTGTCAGCCTCACATTCTCTTCTGTCTCAACATGCAACTTTGATTTTAAGCTTTTTGCGTGTGCTATGAGACATGCATAAATAAAAATGAGTGGTATCACGTAATTATCACAGCAACTGTGATGTCCTTACGTAGTACCTCAACAAATCAAGGGAAGTTTTTCCTTTTGGAGAAAGAACGTAAAGTGAAGAATATGAAAATTGCCTATATAATGCTGCCACAGGGATGCCTCTCAAATCATTTTATCAGCAAAAACGAAGCAACGTCTGCTGGGAACAGCTAAAGATCACGTTCTAATATTAGCACTTGCAGTTAACTCATTCCCAATGGAGTTGCACTTACCGTGAGAAGGTTTCTAACTGCTTCAGCACTGAAAGGAAACAAGCATCGAGTCATTCAACTGCAGTTCTATATGCAAATATGCTTTTTGGCCCATGAAGGGAAAGCATATGGAATCTGCTGCTATAACCCATTCAGCCAAACATTTCCACACATTTCTTACAATGCAAATGCTGAAAAAAAATTTTCATTTTCCACACAGTGTTTTATCTGTCCCTATACAAGTATGATCATTAGCATGCATGTGCATTCTGTTAGGGACAGAGCATGTGTATAGGAATTGTATGCACACTGCATACCTAGAATTGGTAAGAAAAGCTTTAATCAACAGATACATTTCCCTTGACATCCAACAGCTATATTACTAATTTTATTCACAGATTGTGATTATGTCTTATATAACTCAACAGATAATAAGCTGATATATTACATTTTTATTAAATTTCTGGAGACCATAATATGAACTGTTCCATTTTTTTCAATTATTATTTAACTCCCAGAATGGTGATTCAGTATAAAGAATTTAATTTCACACAATATACTCGTTTTCTGCATTAACCCCTAACAGGGCCTACAGCAGAATCCACATTACAACCAGTCAACAAAAGGGGAATAAAACCCAGAAAGCTTCCTTGTAGTGAAGGTGATCTAGTACAATGTCCTGAAGAAAATTCTTTTATAGTTATAAGACTTTTGCTTGATCCTAAAGCAGGCACTTGGTGCTAGGAGAATCCTAGCAGCTGATATCTAAGCGTATTAAAAAGAAATAAGGAGACTCCCTTGGTGAGCAGTGATAAATGTAAGGCTTTTTAAAGAGAGTGATTTTTCAATGACTTGTGTAAACGGATTTGCACTTTGGAATAAAATCTTGAGCCAGTTATTTCGCAGTAGGGAACGACAATTCCTTTTTCATTCAGAAAGGGTAAGAACAAAGAAAAACAGAAAAATGTTAAATCCAGCAAGATCAACATAAAATTACGATGTAATGTCAAGGTAAGTGTTCTTGACCTGTCACCTCATCTTCTGCCTAGATTAATCCCTGCTGTGAGCCTGTGACTGAAGAGAGGCCTGGAAATCCCAAGTGAGCCGCACTCACACAGGCAGCACGAGGGAGGTTTCTGAATGGAGAGTGCAGCTGGTCACTACAGATGAAATAGCAAAACTGGGGACCTCCATATTTATTGGCAAAATTCACTGAGCATGCCGATAGGTATTCAGGAAGGGGATCTACAGATAGATAGATAGATATAGATCAATCAAGAAATTCATACGGGTGATTCATTCATGGCACTAATACGTAGGCAGATGCAAACTCACTCTGTCCCTTCCCCAAACTGGGCAGGGGCTGTAACGACTGGGGCTCGGCACCCTGCTAATAGGCAGCCCCGCATTGCAGAGGCCTCAGGGCTTGGAGAGAGGGGAATACAAATGGGAATTATGCTGGCATTTTTCCCCAGATGTGCAGTTACTGACACACAACAGGGGAGGAAACTGCATTCAATAGCTACAACTTAAAAAAAAAAGTTTAAATGTATGAGGATGCACATTACAGCCGATACATTCCTGTTCTACACTGAAGAGCACATCAGCACCTGAAATATGTTGAACTTCGGATGTAAACTCCAGTCTTTTTGTTTCAATGATACATATACTCACACTAAATTTTAAGTGTACCTGCAGGCACTGTTGAACCATGGTCTGAGTGAAGAAATTCAGAGGGGGAAGGATGATAATAATTTATTTTAAAATATCTTCTAAAAGGGAGCTATATCCATAAATACATATATTCATCTTATCTATGGATAGATAATAAAATCTAGAATGCTCGTGTTTCGCATCTTTGGCTTGGTTAGCATGAAATACACTGGCACCTTATTTAGTTTAGCAGCAATATTACATTTTTTTTCCTCAACCAACTATTTTAGTGTAATTTTTTTTAGCTAAATGTCTGAGAAAATTTGCCCTCTACACTCCCTACTTGATGTTTTACAGGAATACGCATCTTGAACCTTAATTCACTGCACAAACAGAAATGTTTTAGGACGGAGAAATGAAAATTGCTATGGAATGTCACAACAAAACATTATACTGAAAAATGTTTTTCCTTTTGCTGTAATTAGCATGTGGAGGGGCAACCCCTGATATCAAGACAAGCTGGNGCCCAGAGAGTTGTGGATGCCCTATCCCATCCCTGGAAACATTCAAGGTCAGGTTGGATGGGGCTCTGAGCAACCTCATCTAGTTGAAGATGTCCCTGCTCACTGCAAGGGGGGTTGGACTAGATGACCTTTAAAGGTCCCTTCCAACCCAAATGATTCTATGATTCTATGTCTGTCTTACATGTATTTTTAATGAACAAATACACATGATATAACAGACCGGAACCTGATGCAGCACAAAACAAGTGCCCTAAAGAATGAATTGTTACCTTGACTCAAATAGGATGATTATTTCTGAGCTGAGTGTTCAGAACATATTTAAATACCTGATGGCTGCAAAATGGCAACTGATTTTTTTTTTTTCTTCTTCTTCTATGGCAGGACTGGATAAATTGTTTGCTGCTTTTTCACAAATGTCTCCTCCCTAGATATTTCTTCCCATTGCAATTATATTGCATCCAACTGAGCCACGGCCATGCTGAGCTACATGAACTCCTACCACAGGACAGGCTGGCTGTCAGGGACTAGTGTCCATTCCCTCTTCCCCCTTCTTCCCTCCAAAGTAGAGCATTTTATTGTTGTCTTGGGCATCAGTGCATTCCTAGCAGCAGAACAAGGCAGTGCAAAGGCTGGAGGAAAGTGAGAGCCGAGAGGAGAACAAGCTACACCGCCTCTTCTAAATAATCTTGGAGTAAAGGTGGAGGGAATCAATGGATCAAAGGAAAATGTTAGAAAGGAGAAAGCACACCTGCGGTAGGGAAGGAATCAATGGGGTTGGGATGGGGACAGGGTGGAAGGAAAGGCCCTATGAGAGAGAAGGAACAGATCTCATGTGAAATAGAGCTTCAAAGGATAAAAAAAGTAAAAAGCTGCTGTCTTCCATTAGTTATAGTTTCGAATATTAATATGAGTGAGGCACTATTATTCCTTGTGTGTTGCTAGCACAGAAGGAAGGTGCATGCATATGTACTGACACTGAACCTACGGCATTAGCTCTGGTCAGACTGGGATCAGCTGTACTGGAGGGAATCAACCCATGCCAGTCCTCCAGCATTCCCTGCTGTGCTTCTTCAGCACTAGCCAGTGTGACGCAGCACCACATTTTCAGGCACCTCCTTGTTTGACAGAGTATCAATGAGGTCTAACTGCCCTATACTCCCCATACAAGGAAACTTCAAATGTTACTTTTTAAACTTTTAATGATTTGGAGAAGAGTAGCAGATGCAGAGTCTTGAGGACTAAGACCCTTGTTCACCCACCACCATGGGTGTGGAGGGGGAGGCAGTGCAAGTTCTGCCTTGCTGCTTGGCCTGGGTATGGCCATGCCTGCAGCCATGGGAGTGGGAAGGGGGATTTCTTAGCATGGGAAGAGGCAGGGCTATCATGGATGAGTGATTTGCAAAGGTAAGACTCATCTCACCATACTTTGATCACCTAGAATTTAAACATCTAGTCTTGGCAGTTGCCTGGGCTACCTCTGAGATCACTGGGGAGAGACAAACACTGTCAGTGTAAAACTTACTTCATCCTTTGACAGGCGCTTCTCTATAATAACTGAAAAAAATATTGAAAGTTCTAGAACTTCGAAAGGTTACCAGTCTTGCTTTGAGGGTATAATCACTAGGGATTAGTCTGATATTACTAAGCTCTTTGCATCAAACAACTCTCAAAATAGTGAATGCTATCAATCTCAGCTACATATCACAAGCCTAAGAACTCATCATCCTCCTACCACTCTCTCTGAATTGTTGCATTCCTCATAGAAAAGAAAAATGAAGTGCCGTATTTAATTGATCTTGAAATAACCACAAAATTGTCATGTACTAGTTTTTTGACTTCTCCAGCTGAATCAACCATAAACGGGACTAAATACGCCCATTTTCCTTGGTTAGCTCTATATTTACATATGTTCTCCCTCATCCCTCATTTTATTATTTACATTTTTGTCCAACTACCAGCTTTTCTAGGCTTGTGAAGTAATCACAGAAGTGCGGAGCAGTCTGATGTTACTCGCCGTAATAATGCCCTTGCTTGAAAGGTTTTTAAATAACAGGCCCAGCAACCACAGCTTACACAAACAGACTGTAACTTCTCGTCTTAGTCTGAATTAAATCAGGAAATGGCCAGATCTTAACAGGGGAAGAAAAGAACAGAGGAGCCTCCAGAAAACTAGTGACTCTTCTGTGATATCAAGCTCTACTGGGAAAAGCAAAAGCTCATTAAATTTTACTAATTAATCTGTAAATGAAAGACTGAAAAAGATGATCATTTTAGCTGCTTTTAAAGGAAGTCAATTTCTAGCCTGGTAAAGATGCTATCTGCTGTATATTTCTCTATTGTGTGCTACATATTTTTCAAGTTCTGAAAATTTTAGCGTATAACCTACATTGTGGATGCATTTACATTTTGCTGAATGATCAGAGGTGCCTTAAACTTCATTGTATATGAACTACAATTAGTAACAATTAAAACGTTCTAATCTTTGCCACAGAGAAGTAGCCCTGACTAAGTCTTATTAGTGAAATACTGATAATATTAGTATGCAAGAGATGCTAAGGTGGGTGTATGTTTTGACGTAACATTGCTCTTTGTTGTAATGCAACCTCAAATAATAACGTCAAAAACTGTTATTCAAATAATAGATAAATAACACGTATGCAGTGAAGCCTCGTTCCCTGCTTAGATTTCATTCCTCTTACCTGGTCTCCTCTGTAGCTATAAAGAAACCATCATCTGAAGCCTCAAGCCAATTTTGCCTCTGTCTCTTGATCACTGGAACGGTGCTCATCTTAATGGCACTTGCACTGGCTTGCAAGGCCTTACCATTAGTCATATGACCATGAGGAGCAGCGTGCTGAAATCATAATAAAAGGGAAAGGTATTTGCCTGAGAATAAGCGTAATTCTATTAACTAACTCTGCTGTAAAGGGCAGCCTACACACAGTACCCTTCTCAAAAACCAGCTAGTCTTCCTCAACCAGCACCGGGGGTCAGATAACACCACCCTGTGGAGCATTGACATGTTTTATCCACAGGTCTCACAGCTCTTTAAAAAGTAAATTAACTATTGCTAATGCCATTTTA
This sequence comes from Burhinus bistriatus, assembly GCA_013397275.1. NCBI lineage: Eukaryota > Metazoa > Chordata > Aves > Charadriiformes > Burhinidae > Burhinus > Burhinus bistriatus. Next base: position 780,926 of record VYXH01002847.1, on the reverse strand, counting down.
TACAAAGAGAAATCGAGGCATGAATCAATGCCATGAACTAAGCAGTTCTGCAACAGAAACCCGTTGATTTTAGCAGAGAAGTCACATTTTCTAAGCAAAACCCCAGCATCCCAACCAATGAGATGAGAGACTTTTTTTTCGTCCAATTGTGGCATTAATCTGATCTTTAAAAATCCATGCTTCACACTTCGTAGGTCCTTACTCTGTCTGTCTTTCCTTTTAAATAAAAGTCACTGAATAAGACAAGTGGTTTGGTCCTGCTGCTAACCTAAATGGAAGCAGGGTAACAAAGGTTTATATCGCCTTGCTGGTGCCATGATTCTTAGGTTTACTCACCAGTCACTACATATTAAAGCTGACTACAATATGTCTGCATTCATTTTAATACAGATAACATTACACATAAAACGATGCATTAATTTTCAACTGAACCTCTACCTGGAATAATTGTGCAACAAAAGAGCAAGTACTCAGATGTAATGAGAGAAACTGCCTTCTGATATATGAAAAAGAGAGACTGAAAAGAATGTTTTCTATATTGTCTATAGGTAATGTTTTGGAAGAATATCCCATGACAAATATATTAATTTTGGAAATTTGAATCTTGTTTCCCACATAATTGATTAGCAGCAGGACTAACTAATAACACTATTTGATTAACAAAGATATGATAGAAGACATTATACAACGATGAAAGTTTGCTTACTTTGCCTCACATGGATTCAACATCATGTTTTCTTAGAAAGAAGTACTATTTTCATGGTGAAATAATACCAGTATTCCACATTACTGATAGCATTTTTGTAATATTCCTAAAAGGCGCATAATGCTGCACATTCATGGGAGTACCCTCTAATTAGGGGACCAACCCCACAGTCACTGAGTAAGGAGTGGGCTGGCAGCATCCACAAAGACTAGCGGAACAGAACACAAAACTGATCTCTTAAATCATGTCATAAAAGTGTAACAGCCAAAAATAATAAACAAGGCCCTCATTTCTCCTGCACAATTCTTACACTCATATTCAATGCATTATAGTCACATTATGCCAATTTTCAACACACCCTGATCCGCACCATTTGCTCCCTTCAGTAGGAAAAATTTTATGCATTTGATGAAAAATTCCAGTATTCATTATTTTAGTGCACATAACTGAACAATCTCCTCTATGATTCCTTAGACCTGATGTAAAAAAACCCAAACAACAGCAAGAAGAGCAACAAGACATCAAATTTGAGCAAGTCACATGTAACTCTTTCTTAGAGCTGAACTATTTTCCTTTGTATTAGAGACAAACAAGGTTTATGGTGAATTTAGTTGTTGCACATACGGCTATGAATCTATCTTTGCAGTCCCTCTAAATATTTGCCTGATTTTTTCCATTTTTTTATTCATTGTATAGACTGCAGTTTGGTTTTTGCATTGTTTAGTATTGCCTTTGGTGGGGAGGAAGAACTAAAGGACACGCTACTAGAAGTAATACAGCTGTTACTTACAATAAATTCAGGATAAACTACATAGTTTGGATGAAATCAGAAATGCATAAACTGATGATCTCTTCGTGTACAAAGTGGATAGTGCTCAAAAAGTAAATAAGAATTCATGCACGGAAAACACTGCCATATATCAGATTTCAGACTAACTATTTTTATCTGGCAATGGGCAGTGCCATACAATATTCAAGGTCTCAAACAGCAATTTTTTGCTGTGCTTCCCCAGTCAGAAATGGTCTTAAGTTATCAAATATAATGGTTTGCATCTTTTCCCAGGCTCCTTTCTAATACACCACTGAATGTTTCCTTTACTAAAACAACACACACAGGCAAAAAACGTTCGGGAAATGTACAAGGTACAAAAAGTGTATTTCCTTTTTTTTTTCCTCTGAAGAACAGTTAAGCGCGATGGAAAAAGTATGTGCTTTTTCATAATCCTTTTTCCTCTGGCACAGACAGATGTCGTAACTAGTTCTGAACTTCTGCTTCATCTACTTTTATTAAACCCTAACTCTTACTCCAGGCAAGAGATAACATTAGAGAAAATGGTGCAAGGGTTACAATATAATCTCATTTCTGCTGCATCATACTGGTTAGAATTTTCTTTTTTATTTCCCTTCTCCCCCTGTCCTTTCAAGCTATTTGAAGAAATTAATTACATTTCACTTAAGGACAAAAGAAAATAAGATCACTGTTCTCCAGTATGTGCTAGGGACCACATTATCTTTAATTTCTAGTTAAACAAAACAATTGAAGTTCTTGAGTAGAAAATCAGTTCATTAGTTGCTCTCAAAAAATACATTTATCACTGTGTATAAAAATGAGCATTCAATGTCACTGACATACTAATATAAACACCAAGAACAAAATGAACTTCCATACAAAGTACTTGTTAAATGCTTTTTAAAAAAATTATGATTATTTCAAATGGCCTGCCTCTAGCACACATGCTAGAAAGGTTATGAAAGCCTCAGGAATACTACCTGTACTACCGCAGAAGCCCTTTTCATTCAAAACCCCTGATCCCATAATTTCATCATAACACTGCCATGCGCAAGTAGCAGCTGGCATTTTGGTTTTGACTGCGAACATCACTAATAATCTGTGCTGTGATTTTGTAACAAAACCACTGGTATTAGGAGTCTGCATGCCAGTGGCACATCACACAGCAGCTCCTGAGCAGCAGGAGCTTTACCCAAGGTTTGCTAACTGCGTGTTGGACAAATCCTCCTCCCTCCTGAGTCACTCCTTTCTCTCAAGTTTTCCCTCATCTCGATCTGGATACGTTCATTGAGATCTCTTGTATCACAGAGTAACTGGGAAGAGTTTCACCTGCCAAACAGGAGGTCTGCATGCTGCAGACTGAACACGTCCTCAGAGACCTCTGAGACCAAAGGCAAACTTTCCAAGGTCTTCAACAAGGATGAGTTTATGGGAAGACATTTATTACGATGTCTTCACAGCTTCACCTGTCCCCTGCTAAAAGATTTCTCTGTGGGGACCATTCTCAGGTATTTCACTCACAGGTTCAATTTTTGAGAGCTTGCAGGGGCATGAATTTCCCATTTGCATATACAAATGTTCCGTTTCCCAGCGAGCAACTGAGACACCTCCAATGTTCAATGAATGCAATAGTCCCTTTCATAAAGAAGCTACATAAGAATGTGTTTCTCTCTGCTAAATCTTCTGGAAGCAGCAGCACTCGTTCACTGTTACTAACTCAATCAGTTGCTTAACTGTAAATACAGGTCTTTCAAAACCAGGTGCACCAGGCATAAGGTTTTGCTGTGTCTGGGAAACAGGGGAATTAGCTGTATAGCATCACTGTACACGTGATAGGTGCTGTAGGGGCAGCTACCAGTCCAACACAGTTTGGATACTGTTCCAAAGACACCTACAAAGATACTTCACAGAACACCTCGTATTAAAGTGGCAACTTAAGACAGCATCTTTATTATAGAGGGTAATTCTCCTATCCTCACTAGCTCCCAGAGGGATTTCAAGTACAAGGATATTAAGATGCATGTTGGAAAGTCAAGGAAGGAATCCTGTACAAATTCAGAAATGGGACTCGGATCCCAAATCGCAGTCAAGGTTCCTGTCTCTAAGTTTCTCAACTTGTACTGGGATATAAATGGCTGAGCATTTATTCACTGAGAGCCACCGAAGAGTCTGAAGAGCCATCCAGCTTTGAAATAAATACATAGCACCAACAGGCATTGCAAGTGTAAAAACTAATGGGGAACGTTTATGCTGTGGCTGAAAGAACGTTTAAGTGGATTATCATAAATTCATAAGTGGACTTGAATTTATGATCTCTTACGTTCTTCCCTATCCTTTCAAAAAGGGAAAAATTCCCATTGCCTTAAGTTATAATTTTAACATTTTTGTCACGTCTTACAACAAAAAATGAAATCAAATCAAACGGAGCAAAAGCAGCTCACTACATGGAGAGAAAAAAAATCACGGTAAAAAATCAGGCATGCTCAGATGATTAGTAATAATCCATATTAATTGGTTCAATATATTTTGCATTGACCTAATTATACAGGATATAGTGTAAAACAAGTGTAGAATTATGTTTAATAAGTTACGTTAAATAAGTTTAAATCAGGTGTTGATTCTGTTTTGCCACACCCGAAGTGTTCTTACTTGCAAAGGCATTAGCTTTACACTTCTAATAAGCATCAAGGTTTGGGGCCAGTTTTGATTTGAGATGAATGCAAAAACTACAAAACACAGTCTCCACACAGCATGGAGTCGCAAACATTGATACTAGCATGCAGGCACACATTCATTTTGGGTATAGAATTTCATTTAAGAAACCTGAAGGCTATTAAAAAAAAAAAAAAAGATTTTCAAACAGCAGATCATATACAAGAAATCAGCAAACAGTCAACACAAGTATTGCTTCGGAACCTCCTGACTTTCTATCAAACCTTGCACAAAACAGCTGGAATAGATGTAACGCTGAAAATCCAAGTCAATGACTTTTCTGTGCAAGGGAGAAAAAAACCAAAACAAAACAAAACCCCAGCTGACTTTCCAAAGCATCTGCTAAAATACTACAATTTTTGTAGCCTCTGTATTTCATGGAAGTTACAGAAAAGCTGAATAAACCATGTCTTTAAAAGCAGCATTTTTAATTAAATATTTATTTCTAGAAATCAGTAAATCAGTGGAAGACTAACCTAGCTGTCTATCCACAGAATAAGAGGAAATTTGTTTTATAGTTAAAACATAGAAGATCCCCTCGCCCCTCACCAGACCCTTAACAATTTCTCTAGTTTTTTATTTTTTCGAACAAGAATCTGAAACAAAAAATAGGGAGCCATCATTGTATTTAAATACAGAAGAAGAATTCTTGTAACGTTCTCAGAAAAACTGCACTTTTTCCTTCGCAAAGTACAGTCTTCATCATTAGCTTTGATTTTAACATAAATCCAAATCTTCAGAGCCAAGATCAGATTTAAGGCCTTACTTACATTACTCCACCGTGTAGAAATGCAACTTAAAAGCAGTTTGAATACTTCGCCTTGGTAAGACAAAAGCTTCTTTACATCAAAGAATCTGAGGCAGTATACACATTTGCTGCTATACCTCTCACATTCTGATTGACTAAAAATCATGCTTTAACTTTTTATCTGTTACAATATTAACCATAATCAGTCAGAAAAGGGGGACTTCATTTCAGAGTAATTATTTATTGCAGTAGTCATTAAAAAAATGGATCTCAGTAGTATTGCTTTACAATGTCTGTTACTGCATAGATAATCTCATACTGTTTCTAATGCAAGGAACAGTACATTTTCTGGCTTTACTGACATATTCTACCTACTCACTGGAGAGTAAGAAATTTTCCATTACACATTCAGTTACGCTTTAATTGCAGAGAAGAGAGGACATATTGTTACAACCTTTTCATGCTAAACAGAATACTTCTTTTTAATTGTACTTTTATTTATTTAAGTGCAATGGACAATTACTGCACACTGAGTGCAGAACATTAGTCTGAGCGGTCTGAGTTGTCAGCAGAGAGGTCTGGAGAGGTTCACAACACAGGAACCTCGAGAACACAAGTTATTTAAAAACCTTTCTCTTAGTTCTTTAAAGTTTGGCCATGTGTTGGTGTGGTCACATTTATATAGGGAAAACCCCCATTTCTTTGGGTCAGTTTTTAGAGCTGTTTTGATACATTAGTGGAGAAGAGAGACTGACAAAATGTTTTACCTTCAGAGTAAAATTACTAGGAAAAAAATAAAGGGAAATGAAGAGTGAAGTTTTCACCAGCTTCAGCATTAACCCCTAGCTCTTTTCCTGACACCAATGCAGAACTGGAAAGCAATACTGAAAAAAATCTTCAATCCCTTCCAAAATTTTATAGCAGAGGAACACAGTTAAATAACTCTAAGCATCTTATTTTGAAATGTGTCTATTTAAACAAATTCATGACAAACAAGGATTATATCACATCCGGTAGAAAACATCACTTTTCCCAGACATCTCTCTACTATTTTGAAATTTTGTGATCTGTAGTCCTTACCTATTTATTATCCATTTTCACTGGATTATTAATGACTATTGATGATAAAGTCAGTGAATTAAATTTACCCTTTGTCCCCTGCTGAATCAAGTTTCTGAGGGGGAATTTACATGTCCCACAAACGCAGTACATACAGAAGAGGTAATAAACTTGAAGCGACACCCTGAAAACTGTAGGAATGAAAACAAACAAGCTCACATTGTGTTTTGTTGGGTTTTATTCTAAAATTTCAAAACTCGCCTCAAAAATTGGTCTTCTTCCAAAAGTGGATAGCCCTCCCTCAACATATCTATAGGACAGACATAATCCTTCCCAGTCAGAGAAAGGTTTTCTTTATGTGAAATTTTTGTTCAGTCTTATCTAACTTTATTAGGAGTTTGAAACAGAAAGAGACTGATAAAATTTCTCACCCTATAAAAACCCCAAGACAGAAACTAAATCCATAACATTTTTATGCATAAAAGTTTTTACTCTTGTTTTTGAAGAGGTATCTGTCCATTTAAACATTTCTCTGTTTCTGCAACCCAAACTATCAAACTCAAGGTAAAGTCAGAAACCGGCCTCACAGGAATGTGATGGAAGAAATTACTCAGCTATTGTTTTGAACTTTAAATGTGCTCTGACACGTGATACTCACAGAATGCAACAGATTTTATCAACACTAATTTGACGTAATAAAAAAAAAAAATCACTTAAACACATAACACACAGAACTGTAACTGGCTTTTTCACCTATTCAAACTGACAGCACTGGTACTTCTTAAGCTATTCAACCTCCCTTTTTTTCCAAGATTTCCCATGAATTGCAATGGCAGACTGACTCGTTTTACCTCTACAGTGATACTGGACTTCAGAGGAAAGCATGCCAACAGCTTAGGACACTACTGTATCCACTTTGTTTTCAAAGGAAAAATTATATCTGTAGACAGACCAATACCTATAATCTCCTCTATACTTACCATTATTGTTCTTGTTGTATGGCTGGACGATTCTGGAAAACAAAAGAACCACAGCATATTGAGTATTATCTTTATCCATAAAAGCCCTTTTTTCTGATGCTCACCCTGAAGGCTAAGATGGTAGTTCAGCTACAACAATGAACATATCAGAAATGCAGAGACTGGAGAGATTTCTCATGAAACGAGCGGGAGAATCATCACTGGTCTTGAAAATATAGGACAGACTACAGTATGATGTTAACTGCACTCATTCTCTTTGCTTAATTATCCTCTTCTGCAAGAAAATATAAAAATGGAACTAATTCATAATTCATGTTTCAAGAAGTGGGTTTTTTTTTTTCATTTTGCTTTTAACATATGGCATCATTTAACATGGATGATTAGTTCTGCAGAAAAAAATACAAATAGTATCAGCATAATTCCATTACTACTGCAATTTGAAAAAAGCTTTGTAAAACTAGACAATCCATTTTCTAAGAATTTTGAGATGGATTCTCAGTTTGAAATTGACAAACTATATTGAGAATTATAACACCCAGAAATCTTAAATGTTCTCTGCTATATGATAAATCAGGAGTCAGTCAACTGAACTCACGGTTATATTTATATAAAACTGCTGAGGAATCATGACCAGCCAGTAGCTAACATAGACTTCCTCCTGCTGTTTAAATTAAATTATGGTTGCTTTTTTTTTTTTTTACCCCAAGGACAGAAATCTCATCGTCTTTGGCTTTAAAACACTACAGTTGTCATATTACATCCATGTTCTTTTTTGAAGCGGTATAACTTAAGTAACTAAGTATCCTCCGAAACAGTTTAAAAAACTGCAAGAAAATTTGCTGCTGATCTGTAAGATGCAAGATGATGCTATTAGCAATCTCATAGACTTGCTCAAAAATTTGGGTAAGACATCATATCGGCTATAGTACACAGTTCTTAAGGAAGAGACATGTAGCAACACTACAGTTCAAGGTAAAATGTACACAATTCTGCACAAATTCAATCAGCAGAGTCTCAATTCTGCAAATGAGATAAACGTACAATAATTACAATGGGTTAGTTACTCTTGCCCCGGTTCCAAACTGTGATTCTTATGGCGTCCCAGCTGGCATCACTTACACAAATAATTCTCCAGGGGTTTTGTTATCGTTAAAAATAGCATTAAAGAGATTAAAAGGACGTGAGAAAGAACAGCTGCACACCTCTTTCTGAAAAAAATGGTAACGACACTCTCAAACTGGTGTTTCTACGCTCAACTACCCAGAAAAAAACCCAACCAACCTATCTCCAAGTGCACAACTGCATTTCCTGAGGAAGCCTCAACTTAAGCAGAATTACCAGGTTAAACAAAAAGGATGGGGCTTCTTCTCTCTTGAAATATAGAGAAGATATATTACACAGCGCTTCCAGTCACCCCCAAAAAGATGAAAGCGGACAAACAGAAATCCACACTTCGTATACTCACATACTACAGTAACAAAATCTTTCCTCTTACTCAGAGGTGTTAGGCTTTTGGCATAGCTTTATATGCCAAATCTATAAAAACTATGCTTAGCAATGATTATCCCAAAATACTTAGTCACCCTCTCAGTTCCACAGACAACTGAGTGAAAGAGAGAATATCTCCCTAAAGGGAACTGAGGAACAGCTGGATGTACCTGGAGGCTGTTAAACAGCGTATTTTTGACTTCAGAGACACACTTAATGCAATGCCAACAGCTGTTAACTCCAAGATATTACTCTATTGATAACCTATTAATAAAACTGAGCAAAGAAGTGAAAAAAGATCTATTATATTTGTAAAGCAGCATCTCTGTGTTATATTATACAATATAAACATTCTCTTTTTTTTGTGTGTGTATCTTTTTCTTAGCTTTAATTGCTGTAGATAGTGAAATACCATCTAGTTTGCCAAACGTTTTTTAGAAAGACCTGAGTATATTCATAAATAAAAAGCTATGGAAAGAACTGTTTAATAAGTAGACATAGTCAAAAGATTCTAGGATTTAGCAAAGACTACTAATTAAGGTGCTGTTGTCACACAATTTAACCTCTTACATACTCTGACACCCAAATATTCAGATTTTAGAAATGAGACTACATTGATTTCTTCCAGAAAATAATTACGCCCTGATTTGGCAGGATTCTGACCAATGTTTATGCATGAACACGCACCAGCCAATTCCATGGAAAACTTTGCTTTTAAGGAAGGCAACCAAGGAAGAAAGCCCTTGCTCCCAACTAAAAAGGCAGTCATGCAGCATTCAGGAAGGAGTGTTTTACAAAAGGTCTGCACACTCACGCGACCTCCCGTGCAGCTTAAGGGCAACACAGTTTATAGAAAAAACACAAATATCTTGGTGTTCAACAGAACGGAACACAACACTTTGGATTTTCAGTTTTATCTGCCAAGTTTTAGAATGCCTTAGGGAATTTAAATAACCAGGCTTTGAATTTCAGTCAACGCTTGGCTTATGAGTTATAGCAAATGATTTTGTGCAAGGCAATAATCTCTACGTGCATTTCTTCAGTACCAGAAACCACCAAGATACAAAACGATTCTCTCCATATGGCTGATGAAGTGCTAGTGAAGGGGATTACGCCACTTTAAACATAAATGGTCAGACAACATCACTAACGAGGGGCTTTGGTGATGTGATGCAAGTAAATTACAGTAAATGCAACGTCAGTATTGACAAGGTGTTTAGAAGTTTATTATTGTGGAGAAACTGATGCAGCAACAGCAGAAACTGCCTAAGATGCTCGTATGCTCTTTCTACAACATACTTATTTGAACTCAAATAGAAATGATTAAGTTGTAAAAAGAAATTTCCTCACATTAGAAGTTTCTTTATCAACCATACTGACCAATCAAGTGTTTCTCCCTGTTAATGGGCACTAGGAGATTATGAAATTTCCCACTGTAAAACCATTTAAGGCTAAATCAGAAAAAGTCCACTGCTAAGGGATGGTGCCAGCTACAGAATTATTTCAAGTTTACATATTATTCCCCAGCAACATATTAATTTTTCTTCCCTGAAGGGTTCTTCAAGCCAGAACAGAAACCACATCCTTAATAACCCTCCAGTCCTTTTCCAGCTGTTCATGTATTATGTTTATATATGCTATTCTTTAGACAGCCTGCTGATAGGAAACTTAGTTATCTGATATTCATCTTTCTCTTTTATATTAATGGAGTCATCAGCAATACTAGTGGGTGAAAGGTGCCCTTTTTCTAAATCTTCTGGAATAAATACGCTTCAAGATAATGTCATTTAAACACGTGGAAAATAAAGGCAGACAGGCAATAGCAAAGGTGTTTAGTTTAATCCTAGTAACACTCGCAGCTTATCATGGTGCATAAGACTATAAAGAACCTTTTCACCCAAGACGGACCACCTTATGAAACAAGCTCAGAAAGGAAGACTGTTTCATTATTTCTTCTCCACTCGGGTTATGAATATTTTAAGTAACCAAATGGAATTGTGTTTTTCCTACCAGTCTGCAGCAACGGAACAAGTGACATGAAGTGTTCCTTCAAAAGTATCATTAAAAAAATAGTAATATACATGTATCTTATAATCATACTAAGAATGAGTTTGACTTAATTTGAGGAAGACTCTTCCTCTCGCAAGACAGAAATCTGAAACACTGGAGAAACAATATACAGACGAGAAAAGCAAAAGCACAAAACCATACAAAATTATCACAAAGCATTTTCCCCAGATGCAGGATCTTTCCAATTCCAGTGCCTAAGCACTTTCTGAAGGTGCGTTCCCTATTGCATTATGTAATAAAATTGTTAAGAACTATTGTTCTGCAATCACAGCTTACAAAAAATAATCCACCTACTTGACAGTAATCATATACAGAAGCACTTTAAGTATGAACTCCAGATCTCGCATCCAGAACACGTAATTTGCGAGGTAATACGCTGCTAATCCTGTTACCCAACAGCCAGGATTCTCTTTCTGCAACTTTTAATTCTTTCAAGTAATACTACTGGAAAGTAGCGATTCCAGGAATTCGGTTCTGGTTATCTGCATTGTGGTTTGAATGCTAACTTAATTACAGCATTGTTCTTACTCTTTGCTGGTTTAAGAGCTGATTTATTCCGCCAATTAGATAAGCCAGTGTTACTGCAATTTCATGCCTACCCATTACCTGTACATAAAAAAAAGAAACACCGATTCAGCAGGAAAAATGGGGCAGTTCACCACCTAGCACTCTTTCCTTCATCTGCAATCCCACATAGCTTGCTCTTTCCAACCCCTGCTGTTATTAGAGTGTCCTGGTTTGAGGCACGTGTTACACTGCTGAATGCAGAGATACAATGCTATAATCTTTTCAGAAGTATTCGTTTCCTTACTACGACACAATGGAAGTGATGTCTGGCACACTCAAAGTGATGCATCAAAGCACAACTGTGATTCTAGTTTTGTGGGTTTTCTGAACCAAATGCAGGCAAAGCAGCCTTATAAGGGCAAAGATACATTTTTGAAAGAAAGGAAATAAAAGAAAAAAAAAGTATAAAGCCCTTATTCAATTTCTAGTGTACTTCCACCCGTGGAAATAACTCACCTCAGAAGATACAATAGGCCTGAGAACTCCAGCTGAATGGATATTGTATTTTGACTTTTGCAAAGCAAAAGCAATCACTGTCTATATTAAAAACGCACAACACAGTGCTATGCTGTGCTAATGCTTAGGAATGGTTCCTTCTCAGAGGAAATTCAAGGAAACGTGGGTCTGCAGAAATGGTTTTGTTCCTCCCAAGTCCTCCTGTAACCAAAATCATCATAGAAAAGTCACACCGCTTACCTTTTACCCACTGAAAAAATACTCTGCAATTTGAGCAGCCTTCAGACACAGAATGGAAGACCGTTCTTTATTTGTAATCAGAGAACCTCAAATACTTGGGAGATAATTGTAATGTGAATTCAATGTAGGCAAATGATGACCACACATTTATCATTGCAAGATAATTAATTTTCTCAACTTTAAGAAATTCTGGGGAAAAAAAATACTTATCTTCTATTTTTTTGGACAAAAATTACACAGATTTAAATATTTTCCTCCTTGCTGATTATTTTTCATGTTAAGCCACAATGTCATTTGCATCACTGGGGTTGGAGGAATGAAGATCAAAGTGGGGAAGCAGGAATCATCAACTCATTGTAAAGGAACTGAAGGAAAAGCACTGGTTTATAATTCAAAAATTTAAATAAAAAAAAAAAGGCTTGAGACATGCAAACATCAGATGTAGTAGCTTATTTCTAGAAATGATTGACAATGTCAGCAGTAACACCCTGGGGTAATTAAGGCCTGAGTCATTTGCCAGGTACATCATTCAGGCTCCAGAAGCTGTCACTAGTTCATCATCTCCAGTATCATCATTTGCGCCTCTGCAAAAATAAGTGAATAATACTGACCACAGAAATGCAAGCTGTGGAGCATTTTAGTTTCCTACTAAATATTTAAAATGATTGGACAGTGAAAATAGACAGAAATTGGCTACCGTAGTGAAAGTTGCAAAAATCAAAGGTTAAGGAAATTGTTAGGTTAATCTCTTGAGGGTCAGAGGTGGTTTTAATGACTGTATAGAACCATGGATGACAAGGCTTTTGCCATAAAAGCATTTCATATCATGACATAAATAAATGCTCTGAGTAATATATGTTGGGAAATAATAAAGATTCATAAACACCCTTTTCGTAGTCCTGTGCTTCTCCAGTAAATGACAGTAACACAACATTAATTTTTCCAGAGGGATCTACTTTCCATGCTCACATTTCCATTGATACCAGTGCACACATTTCAGTAAGAGATCTGTAGCCAAATATTTCAAAACATTTGCTGGCTGTACCAAGGACTAAAGCTAGAAAGCACATGCCCAAAGCAAATTTCAGAGGAAAAACTGGCCATGGAACAATATATACCTTTTGTTTCTCACTTTTGGGAAAAGTGTGTATACACAACTCAACTTTAATCCCACTTTGTGTTTCAGCATGGAAGAAATGGCAGAAGTGGATTCACATAGTAGCTTGTTTATCACTTCTTATTTCTTCTCTTTCAGTTGGAAGTCACTGGTACGTAAAATGACATTTATAACAGTGCAGGTATGTATATAATTTATTAAGATGTAAGAAGAAATTTAAGGTTTTATTTTTTAAAGTAATGGATTGCCAGATGTTTTTTGGTATGTGTTCCATGCTGCTAGGCTGCCACCGCAGTAGAACATCTCTCTATCACCACCGAAAAACAGTATAACAACTATCAGACGCCTATGAGATAAAAACAACTCCCTCTGCTGAGAAATCTCATCCTATAGTGAAAACTCTGTCCTTCTAATATACTTTCACACAGGGTTACGTAAATTAGTTATGATGAAGCACATATTAGAATTGTTTTCTCTTTTTCAGGAAAACTGAAAACTCCCTGCTTGTCAGTCAGGCTGCTTATATTTTCATGTGTTTGTCAAAGGAGAGTCTCAAACTCCCCACAGAAAAATAGGAGTGAAGTATATGGCTTTCTTCCTTGCTGATCTCCCCAGTAGCCAATACTATTAGTCATAAGTAGAGAGAAGGATTGACCAAAATAGCATCTAAGGGAGAAGGTACATTTTTTTGAGGTCTTTCTCCCTTTGTCAATTGCTCATGTCACTTCCCCATCTTGCTGTGCCAGAGATGTGTGGGTTCCTAGGAAAACAGACCAAAAATTGCCGTCTCAGATACAGCTGCATATTTCAGTACATCCAGGAATTGAAATTTGACTGTTGAAAGAATCCTCTTGAAGGCATCAGGACACCTCAGCCTGAAATACAGCATTAAAGGTCTGGGAAGGGAAAGAGAGAAGGAGGAACGGGGCTGTTGATTAAAGTCTCTTCAGCTATGAACGACCAGTTCTCCTATTTCTGCCCACAAGCCATGAAAACGGTATCAACAGGCACAGACCGATTTCTGTACCTCATTAGTGACGTTAATATCTTGGGCATCCTGTGGATATTCTGGGTCTGATACATAAAAGTAAGGAAATGCCTGCCAGTTGACAGAGATTTTACTTATGTAAAATACCTTTACCTGATCTTTCCAAATATTATATGGAAAATTATCATTACTCACCCTGCCAAAACAATAGCCTGACGTGAAACTTGACTACTTGGATGTACTGTTGCTCACAGTTAAGCAGCTTGTGGGTGAATGTAATTGCTTGGAATAATTTCAGACACTGTAATTTAAAGATCAGATTCAAAATACCTACAAAGCACTTTACAGTCACACCTAAATCTTCCCATCGTCAACTCCAGTCATAAAACTGGATACACGTAACACTCTGCAACATCGTGATTTTCTGAAGACAGAGTTTTCCCATTTGAAGGAGACTGTCTTCGCTGCCGAGAACCATTTAAATATCTTGTGTTGACTTTCTTTTCAGCAGAAATGGAAATTCTGCATCTCAGCATATTTAAAAGCACCAACATGCATATTACACGAAAACTACCCAAAGTACTATGACTTTTTCCAGAATAGAAAAAAGCTTTCTGGCATTTTTCATTCCATCCTACAGAACACGAGATTTGCTGTTGTTTGAAAATAAAAGGAAAAACACTTAGTTCTAAGACCATCCAGAAAAAAAATAAATAAATAATCAAAAAAAAAAATCTTTCTTCTACAAGAAAGGACAGAAACAGCTGCAAGATTTCTCTCTAGCTAGTTACATTATACAATGCTTAAGCAGTGCAAATATTTTTAGGTCTATGCCTTATTGCATACAACTACACCGACTGACACTCATCACTTAATAGCAAGATCTCAGGGCACAAACCCACCAGTCATGAAGAGATAAATGTGCTCCCTCATCATTCTCAACAAAGACCGAGCAATAGTAGTCAGAAATGACAGACTCCCTCATCCCTATCAGTTGCACCAGACTCTTGCTGGAGGTGCATCCGTGGATAAATGAAAGGCAATCTTGTGTTGCATTGGCCAAAATAAAGACTCAAATCAACATAAGACTTCCCTAAGAAATGCTAAACGTGTTCTTTTTTATTACTCTTGAAAGCATGAAACCCAATACTAATGATGTTTCTCATCATCTCCCCCAACTCCCCCATACAGGCATAAAGAAGTGCCATTTCCATATTACATCGCTTTATTTCTGAGCCAATAATTATTATTTTGTTAATAACAAATTCTGTCAAAATATTGCACTTAACTCACCTAGGCAGTAAGGCTGACTTTAAATACGCCAATCTAAATATATATTTACACAAGTCTAAGTGACATTTACGTGAATGCTGTAAATTATTGTATATCTTAAGTAAACATATTTATATGGCTCCTTTACAACAGATTTCTAATACTGTTGAAAAAAAGCAAACCTAAACATGCAGACATTTCTAAGTCAACAACATTAAGACGATGAAAATAGCAAGAGATAAGACTTAATATAAGCCCACTGTGCTCATTTTTGTTTGCTCATTTCATCAAAGCATGCACTGAAAGACAGAATATATCATCATCTCCATAGTTGGCTTTCTGGATACTGTTAATTGATGCAACGCAATAAACCCAGCAACAATCCACAGTATTTTGGAACCAAATAAGCTTTTCAGCGTATTTATAGTAACACAAAAACTGTGGAGGTTGGCAAAACTTTCCATTCCACAGACAGTACACTGTTGTCAGCGCAATTACACAGAAACCACCATTTCCCAAGTTGATCTGGTCACTGAGTTTTTGCTGTGTACTGAGGAGAAGCTGGATACATTACAGCCCCAAAAATGTATTTGATTTTACCAATAACCAGAGGAGGGGTTACATGGCAAATATGAAAGGTAAGTGGTTTTAAGTCAAAAGGAACAGAGGACCTGTGCTGCTGAGAATCATTATTACTGGTTTGATTGTTTTAGAGAGTTTGGTTTTCCTTTGCATTTCATTTACACTTTGCAGACTTTTAAAGAGAGGGGCTAGGTTACACTAACAAAATACAGATTTCAGTTATTTAGGATATATACTTTCACTAAGTTATGTTTTCACAGAGAATAGATAAGCAGAAATAATTATCTCCTAAAGCAATACAGCTGCAATACAGCTGCAATACAGCAAAACAGTTCTCAATACCAGTTTTTCAAATTAGATGTTATTTTGTGCAAACTTCCTTAACACCATTAGCTGACTGATGCAAACTAATCAGTGTGGCTAATGACTGGTTTTATAAACTCTTTACTCTGAAGAGAACATCTGTACTAAGCAGAAGAAAAATTGTAAAGACTTCCAAGCACACCCCCTTATAGGGACATCATCAAAATATTGTTTACTTTTAATTTATTACTACAGCCTTCTCTGCAGCAGAAATGTAACATCATCTTTATTTCCAGGGGAAAAGTCATTCCTCACTTAAAGCTCATACGGCGCGGCCGGTGTAATGGCCAGCATCAGGGGATGGGGAAAGCAGCCTTCGCATTCCCGTGCGGTAACTACCAGACCGTCGCTGCAGAACTTCACACTGAAAGTTCACAGTGAGAACTCAGCATTTAGGGCTATGCCTACTAATGGCATCATCTTTTTATCCAAGTACAAGTGACGTGGTTGCCATCTTGGTCCACCGAATAGCTTGTGTTGCCATGTATGTCCTCTGCCTACTGCCTAATGGCTGTTTGCGCACCGAGCCGAGGTCCAAGCGGTCCTCTCTTCTGTATATACTAAATAACCACTTTTTGTCAAAGCATGTAGTGATTTCTATCCAGGTATTATTAAACGTCCAGTAGTTATTTTCACTGCAAGATACAAAGACTGTTGGCAATGACAGAAAAGCATGATCATTATGGGAAGATGATGGATAATAGATCAAGTTTTGCTTCCTGTATTTGGAATACCATTTCTACTAGCTTGTCTAAAAAGAGACCCTCTCATTTCTACCTCGACCTATTCTGTGAAGCATGAAAACAGACAGCCACCTCTTCTGCGCAGATCATGTCCTAAACAGTCTATTTCAAAGCCTAACTTCGTTCACGTTTCTAATCTCAACAACCACATTCAATTACAGAACAAATAAGCTAATGGCTTACAGAAGTTACATCTCGCAAAGAGAGTTCAGGAAATGCTTGCGTTTCTTTTCTTTTTAGTGCAAACAAATGATATCCTGTTGGATTCTCCTCTTATTTGGACATGAGGTGAAACTGTTCACGGTTCCACTTGAAAAATCTTTCTTTTCGGTAATAATACCCCCCCCCCCCAGTAATAAACAATCACTTTTCAGAATAAAAAATAAAGATTATTTGAGAAAAGTTAGCCTTACCCACAAATTTCCATCATTTTTTTGGTAGGGCTTCACAGCTTCTCTCCATTTGCACCATACTGTAACGAAGTGACTGGATACACCAGGCTTAAAGATCACCTCTGGCGCTGCACAGCGTAGAGGAAAAGCCTCTCCTGTACCCCTGTGACACTCCTTTTGCTCCCTCCTCTGCAAGTGGTATAAATGCAGGGACAGTAAGGAGCTCCCACCTTCCACCAGTCCTTGCTGCCAGAACTACTTCTTTTTTTAACTGACTCTGTGGCACCAGCCTGGGGATGCAAGATGCCAAAAGCTGTTTTCTCTCTATTACCAATCACAGTGTTGAGAATCCAGGCTAAGCCATGTTTAGAATTCACATACTAGCAAAGAGATTGGCTGTAAACTACCAGGTCCGGTATTTTGCAATTTAGCTACGTATCAAGTAATTTCACACAGAGTAACTCAAAAGGTCTTGCATATTGCAGACTGCAACATATTTCTTCAAATGAAAATGCCATGCAATAAACTGAAATAAAGCATCTGCTGCATCTCTGCCTTCACCAAATTTGTTTTATTCTTTTCTTGTCCTTTTATATCAAGATCAGTAATAAAAATAGTAAAAGGAGTTTTTGGAACAGATAGCATTAATATATCCATGTTCAATGAATAAGCACCGCCATTCATTGCATTAAGAATCAATGCCATAAATACGCTACCCGTATCTTACGTTTCTGTTGGTCTGTGCGCCCTTTATTTAATGTCATCTCGGGTCCACAGAAAGTTTTGCAATTCAGAGACTTAAATAATATTTCTTTTCTATTCCTTCACGTACCATCAAGACCATTATGATGGCTGTAGTTTCTTTTTCCCAAGATACTTAGAGAAGAGTGATTGGGAGGTGCAAGCAATCGTTTTGCACTTGGACTTTGAAGGCTTGGTGTTGACCTGATTACGTTGGGTTTCACTGCAGGATGAATCTCTGTTTGAGACAAAAGAGAGAAAGATATCGTACATACTTGGTTTCAAATATAAATAAAAATAGTCCATTCAACATAAATTTACATTTACATTTCTAGTGAAAGGAAGCTTCTTCAGCATGTGTTTACAAGACCTTGAATAACAACTCAAACACAACTCTTCATACCTACAGTTCTTCCAAATAAGAAAAATCTATTTCACTTCAGATTTCCCGAGTTCAATACTATATTGTAGATGTGTAACGAT
Source organism: Burhinus bistriatus (assembly GCA_013397275.1). Lineage (NCBI taxonomy): Eukaryota > Metazoa > Chordata > Aves > Charadriiformes > Burhinidae > Burhinus > Burhinus bistriatus. Next base: position 762,429 of record VYXH01002847.1, on the reverse strand, counting down.
TTCAGAGATTGAAGAGATAATACAAATCAATCTGAAGCAGGTCTGTGTTTACACGTTTTCCTACTGTTTTGAGGTTTGTATTGGAGCTACACACCTAGAGCTTTTAAAGCAAGCAAATAAAAGCATTTTACGATAGTGAAATCACCCCGGTACCTCAAGCTATTCAGTATTTTCTGTCACAATAACAAGCTTCGAGGGATCCTCCCAAACACAAGTCACAGGGTGCAAGTAGTCAGGGAGACCAGCCACAGCAGGGCTCTGGAGCTACAACTACCCCAAAACTGCAGCAGAAACACAAGAATCGTTAGGAGTGCACTGGGTTCCCCAGGTACTGCTGGACTCCCACACGGAGTCATCCCTGGGGATCTTCATGCATCCCAGAGTATCTAATGTGGTTCATGGAGTAGGAGTATTTTGAGGAAGGAGGAAGAAAGGTGGGTAAGAGGCAGTGACATGCGTCTGGCCAGCACACTTCAGGGTGGCGGCTGCTGTGTTTGCCAAAAGCTGATACAGTTGTATGGAAATTTCTCAGTTATCTGCCAGATAAAAGCAGCAAAAGGAAGCCTCAGTAGAGTCGGCTTGTCCTTCGCCAGGAATTTGCTGAACCAATTAGCTTATTCCCATCACACATTTAGGTTCAAAAAGCCACCACTGCGTACGTCCTCGGGCAGACCCAAATTTGCGAGGGAAGTCAGACCGCCGGAGGACAGGTCCCTGTCCCTCTGACACAGCCGCAGGGCACCAGCTGCCGGCACCACGCCGGTTGCGAGGCGTTTGCAGCCCAATTACGGCTGGCCACCCGATCGCCCCACGGAGCAGAAGAGACCTCTGGGCTGAGAACGTGAGGGCAGAGGGGCTGGGAGACGGATCGGGAAAGTCAGCTGTCCAAGGGGAGTATGAAAAGATGAAAAAAAATGCATTTTGCACCCCATGAAGTGAAAATGCTNTTTTTTTTTTTTATAAAATAAAGCACAGAAGCTGGAAATACGCAAAGCCTGAAGTGAAGCCAGGTAACCAAAAAGGAGGCCCTGCAGCCTCTGCTAGTCACAGCTATCACGCAAGAGAAACAAAATCCACTGCACTAGGTCAAAGTCTACTGCGATAGCAGATTTTTTTCTTCTTTCACAAATGCCAAGGGAATCCGATATCCAAGCCTCACGCTCTCGCTCCCACAGCAAGCCTTCACAGGCTTGAGTTTGGGAACACCAGTTTAGGAACACGAGAGTTTAGGAACACCAAGCTCCCAGCAGATTTCATGGCACGGCTCATTTTTCATGCTGTAGAGAACAAGCACCTACTTTGCTTTTTTACTAAAATGGGAACAGAGGCGTGCTTAATGTTATGAACACTACTGATGGCTAAAGTAAAACTTTCAACTGAAAGGTTTGCATTGTTTGCCGAAGATGACTGTAATTTGCATTCTAAAATACTCATTTGGCAATTTTTTCCAATTTTCTGAAGGAAATCACTAATTTTCAGGGTTAATGCCACTAAAATATCTTCTTTGCCAATGAGCTCCAGCAGCATCCACAATAATCCCAGCAGCTGGATCAACACATGAGAACTTGCAAACTGCTTCTGTCTACAATGCATAGGAGATATCATTTTATATTTTCAGGATGAGCAAAGAGTTGAAGAAGGGAGCATTTCCTTCCTTCAACTTCTCTTCAGTCTGGAGGTCGCTAATCCTCCATCGGTTTACCACAAAGGCTGTCCTTTCTCTTTCTGCAGTAGAGGAAGGCAGCAAGACCAAGCTCTCCTTTGAAGTTCTAGAAAGGAACTTAATTACCAGGACCACTTCCCAGTGGATTGAGTCCTTCATGTGGGCTCTTTACACCGTACACTCGCTCATCCTCTAAACACTCTTCAAGTATTTGCGTGCTTTAGATCAGCACTTTAACTAGCTGCTTCATCACCCCTGAGAGGGGTAATGAGGCGTTTCACGAGTTTTGCCTGAATTATATTATCCCATCATATTATTGCATTATGGAATAACAGTAATTAGGGATCTTTTAATTCCTGCTTCGATTATGCTTGTTCTATTGCCTAGTACTTTACTGAGAATCTCCTAGCCTCCTGCACCTTCTGCTAACTCAGAGAACTAACCGTAATATCCAAATAATCCAAATTATCCCTTTAGCCACATAACAAATAATCAGTTGGCCAGATTCAGATTATATTATCATTTCTGAAATAAAAAAAAGAACAGAAAGAAGAATCAGTACTTGAACAATCTATTAGGAACTTTTATTATAAGACCAGGTTGCAGTCTCAAACAAGTAATTAGCAATAACAACACTAAAAACCTCTATTTCCACTAATGTCACTGGGGGGGGGGAGGGGGGGGAAGTTCCAAAGCAGACAAAGAAAAGTAAAAGTCTC
>VYXH01002847.1:711207-742917 GCA_013397275.1 Burhinus bistriatus | reverse complement strand
AAAAAAAAAAAAGGAGAAAAGGAGTGGAAAAAAGGTCCATTTTACCATGAGGGGGCAGGGAGGGAGACACTGATATCCAGCAATAATAGACCAACACTACCTCCCTGCCTCTCTAGATTCCCCCTTTCTTTATCAGGTGTTTAAAACTCAGTCATCCATTTCTCCTACAAAAGCCAATTCTCTTCTCTGCCAGACTGCTATTTTCTGATATCCAGTCTTTGCAAGGTTCACAATCCAGGAAGATATTTCCCACCTTTAGAAAAGTATCATCAAAAGACTCTGCCCTGGGAGTCTCTTGCCTGAGCCACGAGGCGAGTTACAGGGTTAATCGGCTGTACTGGTTGTCGTGGTACCTCAAACCAGGACATTGGTCAAGTAGCCTGAGTAAGCTTCCCCACATAAGTCACTGCTCTTTTCCATTTCAGAAAGTTGCCTCTGTGCTGTCCATCACCGTAACTCTCATTTATAAAAACTGCATTTTTGAGGAGCAATCTATGACAAATGAGTCCTAGGCAGTCCATGCCACCATGAATTAATTCCCACGCAATGAGAGCCCTTTTCCATTTATTTCCAAGATGGGCTCTTTTTTTTTTTTAAAAAAAAAAACAAAACCAAGTTTTTTGCTGTTCACAGGTGCCTAGCTGTGTTCGAAGCTACAGAGGTGACTTCATTGACACATCTGGTGCAGGTGCAGTCTTTCCCCAGCACCAGACTTGTCAGCACTGCACTACCTTCAACAGTCCCACAGCAGAAATGCAAACACAGTATGCCATGCCTGCTTAAGTCACTTTTCACATGAGCAAGAAGAATGAACACCAGCGGCACGCTCCAAGTCTCACACACTGATAGCTTTTAAATCTGAGAATATTTCACAGCCCCAGCAGAAGAGCTCTCCACAGTGAACTCTTTCCACTTAACAGCTTCAGGCCACAGGCTTTCCACAACTGTCTCTTTTTTCCTTTTCATATTGTACCCAACAATATAGAATTTGTTTTCAAACTGAAAAAGCATGCGAGACTGCAGGTCAGCAGGTAACATGCGTTCCACACAGGTTCGTAACAAATTGGTCCCATTCTACAAAAAGAATGAATAAATCTCACTGCACACCTAGCAAGATCATCAAAGCAAAAGAGAAAAACACAATAAAGGGTAAGAAATAAGGAAAGTAGCCCTGAAGCACTGTCGGAACGTAAAGTCATTTGTAGGAAGCCATATTAAGCCTCAATGGCAGTGTCAGCGAGAAGTGACTATACACATTAATTAAATTTTAGCATACTTTTAATACTGGCATAGGGGTTGTTAGGAATGCAATTTTAGCACTTTCTTTCCTCCTTTGTTTACTAAAGTGAACGATACATTGCCTTCTACAAAATAATGACACAATGCCATTTCAGTGTAAGCTGTATTTTTATGCACTAAAACTATGGTTACCATTGCTCTCTAAAAGCAACAAAAATCGTCACAGCTTGAATTCACACTGACCTATCAACTTTTGAGCACCGAGAGAGAAGAAAAGATGCAGAAATAAAACTATCAACAAATAGCTGCAATTTCTGAGATGAAACCTCTGCCTGTTGAAATTTAGAGGATGAAAACTGGTAAACTGTAAAGACTGGAAGTTGAAATTGAAAACATTTAGACAAGAAACAAAGCACCAGTTAGTAACAAACAGGGTAATATATCACTGAAGCAATGTAATAAAGAGAGCTGATGCTTCTCCTGAAAAGATATTTACATCTGATCTTAAACAGTAACTATTTCAAACAAGTCTTACAGACTGCATTGTAGGGGAGGTCAAGCTACACTAACCCAGCTTTTCTCCTGGGCTTTACTACTTTTCATCAACTACCCTTGAAACTGAATGTTATTTCTTTTTAAGAACTTTTGTTACCAATATCAACTGACAAGATCCCAAGAAATGACCACTTCCCTATGTTAGTACTGTTTTCTGTAGTGGAAATAAATGAGAAGGAAATGTAATATATCATTGTAGTACAGTAATTTAGTTATCCTTGCATACGTTCTCCCTTTTTCTGTTGGAAAGTCTCAGTAAAAGTCTTTTTGCATTGAATTAGATTTTTAAGGAGAACAGCACCAATAATGAGAACACATTTCATTCAGTGGAACGAGCCACCTGGCCTTCCTCAAACACTATATAATGTAGTGGCATGAAAAGTGCCATATCACCAAGAATGATTACCCAAGGCCTGAATTAGTTTTGCTAGACAGGCTCAGCACAGACTGAGAACTTTAACATACCTATTACCCTTCACCTTGATTTGAAGGGAATATGCTCTGAAGGCAAAGTATCTCCAACGCCATTAAATCGCCACCTTTAGCTACCAAGCAAGAATAACATTTAGTAGCAATCACGACAAGGAAACCTTTCTTACGCCTGACACAATGCAGCTAACTTACACAAAGAAATAAAGATAATTAAAGAGCAAATTTTCATATTAAATCACACTGTTCTAGAATTCAGAGACTGTATTTTATGCATAAGGTTCAAGTATGTACATCAACCTTTTTGTCTTCCCATCCCCCCAGGCTGTCCTACCCCTCAAGCATGGTATTTAGAGAACAATGACTCCGAAATTGCCACTTTCTTACTGAACACATTTCCTCCCTGAAACGCACTCAATTATCACAGCTTGTTTTGGTGGACAAAAAACCACTAGAGATACCGTTTTTTACTGAACTGTATTATTTGTGCCATTCCAGAACAAACTAAACAAGGGCAGGAGGAAGTTCTGATCTCTCGTTAGGAAGGATTACAGAAATATTAACCAGGATAGAAATTAAGTATTTGGTCTACGCTGGTTTTGTTATTGATGATCATGCATGACCCTGAAAGAACATATCTACAGTATTAAATCCTGTGGTGTACTGCTATGTTCTGAGTTAGGATGTTCTAAGTTTACTTGTAACTAAGTAAAACACAGGCATTTATAAGAGTATGTAAGTTGTAGATAACCATAAAGCCTATGTGTTTTTCTTGTACACGAGGTTAAAACCTAATCCTGCAAAAGGACACACAAACTCAACAGACCATCACACAACTTGATCGCTGTAGCAAAAGAATCACAATGAAGCCCTAGAGAACTTTAGAAAGGGGAATCTCAGTCTTCTGCCAACCACTCCAGAGCAAGTATTTCAGAAAAATTTCACAGAAAACAAGCTCAGTCTCTGAGCACCCTAGGACTGTTGACAAAAGTCAATTTGCATTTGTTTACCCTTACTCCATGGCTTTCAGTATCAATAAAATCTTTTTATCCAATTCTTCAAGATCATCCATTGCCCAATCCTTAAGAGCTAACACACAGCACAGCAGATCTCTACTGGCAATACCCTTCTAGGATAAACAGTGCAAAAAAAGTGTTAAAAAGTGAAATGAATGATGACAAACTCGGAAAAACATGCCTTTATACACAGCGTATTTTTTTCTATTTATATTATCCATAGAACTAAAAGGTCCTAGTGATAGTCCAAGACTCTACTATGCGGTAAAAGACGTTTCCCTTACTTTCCATACCCTAACAAGATGATGTAGAAATGCTTTCAAATAAACCAGAAGAACCTGAAGCAGTCATCCTTCTGAGACACTGTAATAAAATCTGAAACAATTCCAAACATCCATCTAACAATACAGCTGTAATCATTACAGCATAAAACTTACTTTCAATGGGCTGTACCTAACACTGCCACTATTTATGCAGCAAGTAAAGAAGGTACAAGCTTAAATGTTAGATCATTAATTAAAATGAAGTATTTTATAATATTTTATATATCTAAACCAAGGAGTAAATATATAGAGAGTGCAATATATAAAAAGCACCAACACTGAAATTTTGCCTAAACCTGCTTAAAATATCCTGGTGTTGGTACCAATATAATCTTACCACGTTTCTGCTCTAGAGCAACCCAAATAATTGAACTATGTGCAGAATGTTCTCCGTTTTGTTTTTAAATCCTGGTAATGCCAAATTAACATTTTATCATGGAGTACCAACAAAAGGTTCGTAACATTAGCAGCCATTTTAACACAATGTAGTTTTTCTTTTCCTTCAGTCCCATGCACAGCTTCACAGCCTAAAGCACTTGCTCTGCGATCCATTTCCTTATTATCCCATACTGCAGTAAGAACCAGGAATCACATGCTACAAACCAGCATACAATACAAATGGCTTAAAAGGCTCTTCACAGCTATGTGATGTACAGTAAGCATCAGAGGATTTAACAATGCACCCTGTGAACAGCATAAAACCACTGATCTGTAGCCTAAAATATTACCATAGGCCTCCCACTGTATTTCTTTTGAAGAACATAAACAGATTTTTATGCTTTAACAAGTTCGGATTTTTTAAGAACGCGGCAGACTGGTTCATGCTGAAATAGTCACTAAATTACCTGCTGCACATATCTGTCAGTGGTTTTCCACATGTAGTAATACTCAATGATGCTAGTCAGCGACTTCCAAGGGAGCTGAAAAACATTTGTTACAATTTAAAGCGGTTCGAAGTAACTGCAATGTCCACATCTTATTAAAACAAATGTTAAAATCAAGTATAGTTGATACACACATACTAAAATGTGAATGTATTAAATACCTACATTAAAATCCATATGCATAATGAATACATATCACTATTAATAATACACAACTTTTCCTTATAGTTAACAAGGATGCAGAATTACAACAATATTATACATCCAAATCCAAATGTAATTTATACTGTTTAAGCCATATGGTTAAACAAAATTATGAAAACAGAATCCAGATTTCCATCAGGAAACACAGAAGGTAGTATCTCTATTATAAAGTGTATCAGGACTAAAATAAGTCATCTTGGCAAGACTGTGTTCGAGTCTCATGATAATTTTACTCTTAGAAAATACAATGATTATGTACTTAGTTCACAGGTTTTTCAAGTCCCGTAACAACTTAGCTGCTCATACAATACCACCAGTTTTGCATAAACCGCCACATACTCTCGACCATTAAACAAGAAACAAAAGGATGCTTTGGGTAAATGATACCTTGAGCAACAAGAGTGATACTATTTCACAAAAATCTCTGTGCAAACTCAGGGCAATTGATGAAAACGACGATTATTTTGGGGGCACGCGTTCATACATATGAAAACATATTAGCCTAAGTTTAGGGGAGAAAATTAAGCACCCAGCAGCCATTTTTAATTATTACCAAATAATCTATTTAGCTCCATAAATCCTTCTATAATTTAGTAATTCTTTTAAGAAATTCATGCACTTTTTCTTCATAACCTGGAAATATACTACTATTTTGTGCATGGTATTTTCTAGAGGCATGCGTTAACGCTAGAGTTCTCTGCTTTCCAGAAATGAGGATGATTTTTAGTTAAGTCCCTGAAAATACAGGTGTGGAAACTTATCTTTCCAACCTTACTCTCTCCACTTTGGGGCTTTCTGCATGTCTTGAGCCTAAAGAATTGGTTCCTGAACCTTTAATTAAGTTCCTAAAACAACAGAAGAACACCCTACCAAGCTGCCTCTTCCTGCATGCAGGCGCTCACAGCCAGTTTTTCACGCTGCTTGCTTGCGGACACTTAGAGGAACTGAGTCTGGCTCCCACCTCTGCCCTTCAGGTGCTGGGATTCAGGTCCAGACTCAGCTGTGAATTCTTTCTCAGGCAGCGTACCACAGTGTATAAATCCCTGTCCATTTGCATTTAATTAAAAAGTAACAGTGTAACAAATGCTGATGTTCCAATAAATAGCAACATAATTCAGTTTACTAAAATCCTTTTACTTTCTCGGGGAAATTATGCCTTAAGAGAAATCTGCCCAAGAAAAGACCAGTGACTGGGACACGTGTTCGGTGTGAGGTGACAGATGAGCTGCTTCTCAGTCTCTAGGTCCATATTCTTCCTGGCATCCAGATGAAACACTGTCCCCCCCAAATACCTAGTATTGTCAATGAGTATATTTTAACATCTCCATTTTTCTTCTTTCCTGAACACTTAAAAACACATTCATGCTACAGATTATGTTTGGCATTTCGCTAGAAAATACTTTAATCTGCTTTAACTACAATTGTGACACCCGTATGTTCATTCACTCAGTAGGCATCTACAATTAAAGAAAGATAAATAAGGTACTTGGACTGGATAACCATAATCCTTCTACGCTTTGATTCACAACTCAGAAAACCTGTTTGACAGACTCCGTATGACTATCCTGTATTCTGTTTACCTATGCACCTAAAGGACAAAACACTGTAGAAGCACATGAACTTTCCAGAGGTTGCTCTTAACTGCCAGAGAAACTGAACAGCCACAGAATAATGTACTCTCATGACCAAATTTTATGAAACACTAATTGAAAGAACCAAAATTACCATCTGCGTGACTTTTTTGTAAAAGAAAATTAGCAAAGAGGTGTCAGCAGTACAAAAACAGGGAGACTTTTCAGTTTCTTTAGTTTCTGCGGAGTAAAAATGGACCACTCAAATCAGACCAGCATGAAAAATGTAGGATTTCTTAAAATGAACATGTTAACTTTAAGGCATGTTTCCACAATTTTCTGAAGTTGGAAAACAGTTGCTTCTGTTTTCTATAAATGGTTCAAGTCTGATTCCCAAGGCCTTTCCTGCCATATTTGAGACGTAACAGTTATAAATTTGTGAAAACCGGTGATAATGAAAAACTAACAATTAACAAGCATAACAGCTGTCTCTTACCATTAAAAATAGTTATATTTGGAGAACATAAAATATTCAGTCTTCTCCCATTCTACTACCCTGGGATGTGAAGCAATTGAAGTAAATCAAGTAAATTCAATTAACTTAAAAACTTGAGCTAGATTAGGATTCACATAGGTTCTTAAAGACAGCAGAACCTTAAGAAATGAGCTTCTGTAACAGCTGATGAGTCAACAGCTGATGAAAATGATTATTCAAAGGCTAGACTGCTAATTTGATAACAAATGAGCTGCTGTCTATTAAAAAAAGGTAAACTTTACACCGTTTAATTTAAAATAATTGTCTCGCTTACTAATATTTAATGTTTATAGCTTAATGTTTGAGCTGCACATTGAATGTCAAATAGTGCCAGTTCTTACTAATTGCCAGAAAAGTAAATGAGCCTGCCCTTTAGAGAACTATCATGCAAGGGTTGCAACTGCAGCTGCCATACTTTGTAAATTCAGGACAATTCAGAAAAGGCAGCTCCTTTGGCATATGATGACTCAAGCAGGTACTACATAACCCTTCTGCTTCGGGGGACTGCTACCAACCGCTTTCTGCCATGCGACATGACAGTCTTGCCTGTGCTGTGGCACCACTGCGTGACTGCTTAAGTTCAAGTTTAATCTCAGGCATCAACGGATATAATTTTATCATTAGATCTTACGTGGACACAAACAAGACAGCATGTACCACTGTATTAACTTCTTTGTCCATGCTTTTACACCACATATAACACTACTTACTTTTCAAAGACTAGCCACTGAAAAGAGGGATGATAATAGATAAATGTATTCTTATGCATAACCACTGCTTAAGTGCTACAAATTTACACCTACCTCACCTTGCAGGAACTTTTCATATATCCATGACCTAAATACTGAAGGATTACTTTAGATGATTACTTAAAACCGAATGTTTTGTTTTTAAATCCCCATACCTTTAGAATGCTACATACCAAGTGAGAAGACATAAGTTTTACTCCACAGAAATTAGGATATCCCCAGATTACACAATGATTAATGTAACTGAAAGCTTCCAAATTACATAGAATTAGATCAAGATTGTGTGCACTAAGTTATCAATACCATATAAATGGATATGTAAAATAGATGTTCTTCTAACGATGTTTTAAAAATTACATGCCACTTTTCCAAAGGTTAAAAAAACCTGATTTAAGGATAGACAACATCCCTGTTCTAAGTGAGACTATAATTAGTTAGTGCCCCATACCTATTTCTGCTGCACTTTGGCCCATCATTCATATGCCCTCAGTAGGCTACACAACCCTATATGTAGATCTGTGCGTGTCTCTTAGTTTGGGAGGACAATAAGAGAAAAATATCTGCATTTTGGGAAGGAAGATTCAGTGAAAGACGGAGGGTATCAGGAGTCTACCTAAGATAAAAACGGAACACTTAAAAGAGCTTCTAGTTGACTCACTGAAATACCTAGCATTTGAACATTACCAATGCATAAGCTATTCCTGCAACACGTTACTCTACTGTATCACTTTAATGTATGTGTATCAACAAAATTACATGTAACATAACACAGAAATTATACAGAAAATAAAAATACTACATAAATACCAGAGACAAGGCTTAGATATACTTGGTCACAAACTGTGTTGGGACTCAACTTGTAAACAGCCAATAAAATCTGTAATATACACTTTAGGCATTTTGAAAAGCCAAATATTATATATTAGGAAACATTTAGTTAGAAGACATAGCTACTGAACTATTGAACAATTGCAGCTGAGGACCATTTGTCTGTATGAGAAATAATAAGGCATTGTAGTTTACATTAAAATTTCAGTTCTAAAACTCTAAAATATTCTTTTCCACTCTCATTTTCTTGAACTTAACAGAGCTATTTCATCCATGATCAATTTTCAAACATGTGATGAATGCAGTGAACATTTTCTCCCTTAGGAATCTCAAAATTAAGCATGCAGATATAATACACCTGTTAAAACGTCAGTTGTTCAGAAAAACAATAGCCTTCCCTTCCCACCTTCATTCAATTATCTGTTTCATTTCAGAACTGTGAAAGTGAAGAAAAGACAGCTTCACTCTGTGCCCAGCCTCTTCCCACTGTCCCACGCTCTATCTTGGAAGGACTTCTACATTTACCGTACAGTACTGTTTTCCCCTCACAATGATTATTAATAGTTTCTGCAAAGATAAAAGACTCTGAGCTCTCAGAGTCAAGCAGAATGAATTGTTGTGAAAATGTTTCAATTGACTTCAGTCTTGAATAACGGAATTCCTTTGGATCAAATCCTAACTTTTTCACAAAGCCCAACTTGAACTTAGCACAACAGTGAAAATCTTTTTCCTTGAAAGAGGCTCTCCAAGAAACATGCAAAAAAATTTGCAAATTACTAGCAATTGGTGTTAGAATCAATTTCTTTTAATTACTCTGCATTAGAATTCAGCAAATTAAAGCTTTGCTGCCCTACAGTCTGATACTTCAGTACCAAAACCAGTGTAGTTAGAATATATTGGAAAACATTTCCTTTACTTTTCAGAAGTGCCAAAATACCTAATATGTCAAAACAACTCCCTGTAGTGCATGTTAAAAGCTAACCATAAAGGGAAACCCCAGAAAAACACTCAGGGGAGTCAGCCATGTAGCTGCTAATGAATTTCGCTGGAAATCATGGAAAAGTTCTGAAAAGCTGCTGGAACTTTTTCAGATGCTTATAAAATCCTTGTAAAAATCCGTATCAAAACACATCAGCATAAGACATCCTACCTGGTATTAAACCACTAAACTGATTATCTTCTGTCAACATCTTTCCAAAGAATGACACCAAGTAAGAAAGCATATTGACTTGCACCCAGATAAAATGTATATGTATGTTAATTACATATCAGCTACACAGATTTCTCCTCTTGCTAATCTTCCAAACCTACAGAAAGCAGTTATGCTCACCCATGTGAAAACACAGTAACAGAAAAGCATATTACTTTTGTACTTACAAAGTCTTGTCGAATGTCATTGAAGTCCTTGCCATACTTTTCCAATGCCTCTTCAAATAAACTAGCTTCTGATGCTGACCACTCTTCCATTTCATCTCTACACAAGACAGGCCCTCCAAGTGGCACTAGAACACTGATGGCACTGCTCAAATCGTAGTTGTGTTTATGCAGTGTATCCATTGCATGAAACTAGCAAGGAAAATGAGAGAATAAAAAAACTTGTTTTAACAGACCGCAGTCCATTTCAGTTAATGCAAATTCAATGTATTATTTTCTATAAGCCATGCAAGAAGCCTCAACTAATGGTAGATTTACAATCTATCTTGATATCATAGGTTTTCTGCTGTGGAACATAAGGAAAATAAATTGTTTATTACTTAATTTGGGAAAGGAAATGCCTTAATAAAACGTTTACTAAAAATGACGTTAGTTTATTAGTTCCTGCAAATTACTAGCAAACATTTCTAGAGAATCTTTAGTTGGTAGAAATTGGTTCCAAGTAACCCAATAGAGACAGCAGCAAATATTGACTGAGGGGCCATTTTCAATTAACAGAAGTTCTAAAGAGTAGCTAAATAGCTGTTCAGACATCTAGGTATTCAATATTGTCCTTGCTGGGAAGGAAGTAATTTATTGTTTTCATTATCATCATACAGAAAAACAAGCTAAATTTTTGTCCCTTGCTAAACTCTGCTGTTCGAGATGGATAAATGAGGTTTCTTTGCTTACTTCACTTTCCTTTCTAGAAGAGGAAAATAGAAAATGAACAAGTTACAGCACTTCCCTTTAGAGAGAACACTGAATGCTTACATCACTAACCAGTGATGGGGAATATGAAAATTAAGCAATTACATCACAAATCCACCTGCAGGGAAAACGAGCAATATACAAGAAGACTTTCTGACTCAGCGTCCCAAGAGATCCCATCATCACGATCTTAAATTGTCATGCTGACCGAGGTATTAGAGGTATAAAGCACAATAATGTGTGTGACTGTGCAACAGTCTCCCACCTATTTGTCCCACCACAGCAATGAGCTGTAACTGGTAGCACGCAATCTCACACAGCCCTGAACTCAACTTATGAGAGGAGGCACCTGAAACCTTTCAAGGAGGGAATACTCTTGCATTGTGTCAGTATAACACTTACAGAGCAATTCCAATTGAGCTTCTGCATACCAGTGTACTGCAAAAAATGAATTCTCCTTATTCTTTGCCATCTCCTATGAGTACCTAAAGTCTTTCTCCAGCTTTCAATATACCTCTTTGAAAGCTATCAAGCACAAGATTCTTGAACTATTTTGTCTAAAAGAATTAATGTCACTATTATCCTAAAACATGTCATTTTACTCATGGTTCAAGTCAAATTCACCAGCCTTGAGAAACAGCCATTGTTAAAATGAAGTATTCTAATACAGAAATATGTAACATATCTAAAATCCATCATCTTCAGATTACAGAATAAAATGAAACTACTGGTTTACTGCTTATCATTGAGGCAATGAGTAAACCAGGCTTTAAGACTGAACACTTACAGTATATGTGTTACCAACATTTAAATCTTTGTTTCAATTGCAGTCCTTGTGGAAAAGCAGCATACTGGGCATTTTCCAAGCAGCTGCTAAATCCGGATCTATTCACCAATACCAACTTTCTTAAAAATGACAATAGAAGTGAATAAATCAGGATCTTGCTCTTATGTTCATTTTTCCATCTACAACAAACATCTGATTCCATAAAGCTTTCTTTGATATTACTAAAAGAAAGGATTCATAATGAGCTCTGTGGGTATGTACTGTCTTCACTGAGCTGTTCTGTGACAGAAGACCACTGACAAGTTCTCACAATAACACTCTGCAGGTTTATCAGCCCTCACCTGCAATCAGATTCTCACATGGCAGCAAGCAAACTGTGCTAGCAAAAGCAAGAGCAGCCTGAAGACACTGCTAGAGCCCAAGACAAGAAGTCCTGCAGCATCTCCTTTTACCCACTGTACCCAAGGATGACAGGACTGCAAGAAACAACCAGTGGGTACCTGCTACCTAAGGAGCAGGAGGTTGGGAAGACCTGGTGTTGCCTGTCCCAAATAGGACCTTGAAGAACAGAGGAAGAACCACCCTTTTCTAAGAACTCTTGCCCACAGCATACTGTCCAGCACAGACAAGGAGTCCCACCAGAGGAAAGGTATTAGCTAGACAGACAGAGGGAACTTCAAGTCCAAATTTAAGCAGATGAAGGAAGGAACTATCCACCAAACGCAAAGGAAGGGCAGCATGGAGCCGGGAAGAAAGGGAATGACAGGGCATGCTGCAAACAAGCTATAAGACACAGTTCCCAAAACAGCTGCAATGTCAGTAGTCAGTTAAATCAACTAGACAGAACTGCCTCCAACAAAGCACTCAAACTGGAAACATTCTATAATTCAATAAAATTTTAAGTATGTTCATCTTAGGAGCCACATATATGGAAGTCTAATAAAATTAATTAAAAAGTTGTTGTTCAAAATGTTCATACTTTTCATTTTGAAGAGACATCCCAAACCAGATTTACTTCCTCACAGTAAAGTAGCACAACCTCTTCTGAACAAGCCCACCACAAGAAGCAAGTGATTCCATCAACCTGCTTTGCTTTCATGGCTGTCATCCGTGTATACACCACACAGTCTTAAGGAATGTGAAACAGGAAGACTCCCCAGTTTCCTTCTCTTCTCAGAGATCAATTTTCATTACAGAATAAAACACTGCCTCTGAGAAGGCCAGAAATGCAAGTTGTTTGTCTCACAAGTCTTTATCACTGTAAGAAAAGAACACTTAAAATAATCTGAAAAGGTAAACCCATGTCTTTTCGTGTCTTTCTGTAGGGTTTTCTAAAAGCATTGGTAGTTTCCTGCCTTGTCTCATTACCTTCCCCATGTTTTCAAAATAAAAGCCTGAAAGTAGCCTCTCACTTGCTGTTAAGCTGCAAGACCCCCCCTAATGTGTACATCCACCCTGAATTTACTCATGTTTATAACCTATACGTTTATTGCTTTTTTTTTTAATCAATCTGTTTACAGTCATCTCTAATTGAAACAACTAAGTGGGAATACTGGAAAGCTGGAGGTGTGATATACAAAAATCCCATTAATAGCACTTCAGGTGCAAGAGTTATCTGCCTTGCATGAAGAATACAGACAGTATATTAGTGTTATGCACCTACATCCCTTTCAAAGCATAAATAAGATACACCACAAGTTCTGCAAACGTCTGTACTAATTTTAACTCCTGCTCAAAATATGCTCCCAATTAGCATGGGAATGTCTGAAAGAGTAACTACTATACTGACAAATATGTCTTTTCTTAACTTAGAAGGAAGTACATTGCCAAAGAGCAAAAGAGAAGGGTTTTAAAAAGCTGAGGGGGTAGGAAAATGAGAACAGACACACACAATAATTAAACCTGGGGTGGCTCCTCTGGTGCCTCATTATAAGATATGCCTTTCATTAACTGTAATGGAACTTAATGGATCATTTGCAATGCAGAAACATTTATATGGCACTCAAACACTAAATGTATCCCTTTATTAGCAGCACTGCACACGTACTTTCAAACAAAAAGAAAGTGCTGTAAGGATGAATCTATTCTATTAATCACCGAATACAGCAAGAAGGATGCACAATGCCTGGGATTTATTAGAAATTCTTCATCCAATGCAATCTTAATAAAATGGAAAGCATTAAACTAAAGAACTACTTTGATGGAAAAAAAAAAGCATTTAATGTGAACAGAATTATGTTGCTAAGGTCATATCAGCAAGTGTGAAACAGAAAGCTCGTTTTGAGCATTACTGAAAACATTACATTTTGTCACTGCCTTTACTACATTACTGTAGTCCAGACTAAATCAGTTTCCTGTTTAATAGCCTTTGAGTACACTGCAAAATGTAAGAAATTAAATATTTTTCTCATCGTACTAATGAATATGTTTTATCTGGAATATAAGAACTGCCCTACTGAATCAGCGCAGTCACTCGTCTAGTCAAGCATTCTGTCTCTAACAGCAGCATCAAGCTTAGAGAAAATAAGTCTACCCACAGTCTGAGGTCAATTCCCATTTCATTCACCAGCATCTACAAACCTTGGGAATTAGGAATGCTGGATGGCACACCTCTCCCTAATCTCCTCCGTACCCATTTACGGATCCATGGTCCATAATTTTTCTAACCCTTTTTTAACTTGCTGATATTGTCTGTTCCTACAAAATTTCATGGCACTAAATTCCAGGGGCTCTCTAGACACTATATAAGGCAGTACCTTAATGATGTTAAACTGTTCTGTTATTTTCATTAAAGTATCCTCTAGTTCAAATAACTCAAGTATCTGACGAATAGCAAATCTACTTTAGCCTTCACTGTCATCTTCATGATTCTGTACAGAAATACTTAAAATAATAAATAACTCCTGCTGATGTCTTTGGAAATCTAAGTCAAACTTGATTCTACAAACAGTAAGGCTTTTTTTCTCTCACATAGTTTTCCTGGTACACTTGTATTACCGTAGCACATCTCATCATCTCGGCTAGTAAGAATATAGAGACACAAAACTTTGGTCTGTAATTGATACATTTTTTACTTTCTCTAAAGGATGCAGGTGCTTATATTACAGTGAATACTTTAACAAACTAAGGAAACAACCTAAGGTATTCTAAGTAAAATGTTCTTCAAAAAGTTGCTTGAACAGCCTGACTACTTATACTTTAGAAAATTTACTAACACAGGTATAGTAAGTACAAAATATTATCTAAACAATTTTCAATCAGCTTTATTACTGCATACTTTAAATCACACTGCTGATCAATTATACTGAGTGAATCCCTGTACAGTGTGTATTATCTGCCCTGCTGTGCAAATTATCACATGTATTATATTTAAACAGATTTCAGCTAAAGTCAAGTGATTTACAGTATGATTAGAAGGGCAGAACCAACTTGCTTACGGAAAACACACAGGATTATTTACAATACATACAGGCACATTGCATGCAGGTATCTAAAGGAAAACAGATATCCAGAGGACAGGGAGTCTGGACTAATAGATATCGTTGAATTCACAGATGTAAAAAACGTTGTAGGGTTTTAAACAAGCAACCTACCAGTGTGATGTCTCGGGAAGCAGCAGCTGCACTCATGTGTAAACTAGGTTGCCTGACAGAACTACTGCAGTCCAACGCTCGAGCAAATGTGCCAACCGCACTACAACACAGAAACAGTAGACAGTAAACGCATAGAAAGATTTAACTTCCTTTTTTCTATCAGAGTCTGCCATATCTATAAAAGCATTCTTTTAAAAATAAAAGTCACATACTGTTACTCAAGATTTCAGATCTTTGCTAACAACAAAAGACAATTTGATAAAGACGAATCATCAAGCACTGCAGTAAAAATCCTGACCTCCCCCCTAAAAGTATAAGAACAGCAAAGAAACAAAAGATACTCAAGAGAATTCTGATGTACCAATTTTTTATTAATTATGAAGTCAAAGACCCTACTTAGTTTGGGCTTTACAACCGTGACTATTATTTTTAAAATTAAAAAGCCAAAACACTGTTTAACAAATTACAATACAATTTAAAAACGGGTTCACCGTGTCCTCATGAGGAATTAATATAATTTTATTCACTTTGGTAATGCATGTCCACTACTTCCATTAGTAAGGCAAAGAAAGCATATTAGCTTAGTATTAGATACCTCCAAAAACGTATTTTTGCCACAGGTTTTATGTCATAATGAAATACACAGATCTCTCAGCCTACTTAATAAAAGCATTCCAGCATTATTGAACTGGACATATTTTTCTCCAAACTTTTACCTTTTGTTGCACCTTTGTTGATGTATTGTACATGGCATTTATTAGACTTACCAGAACAACAAAAGGTAAGGAATAGAGACAGAGAATTAGTGTGACACTGACTGTTCTAAACAGCAAGCTTTTCTGGGAAGCACATTTACGAAATACTGTACATGGTGAAGGGAATGATGTGTAACAGAATTTGACTGGGCTCAGTATATCATAGAGCAAATAAGCAATGATGAAGCAATACATGAGAAAGATTATTAATTAATAGAACAGAAGCTGCTCCAGTACCCTGAGCTGCATAATGACTTTTGAGGTGCACTGTGTCACTATGATACTAGAAAAAATGATTTGTTGCAGTTACGACATAAGTCCTAAATTCAAAGATCCAATTACTCACCTAACATTTCTAATACAGTGTAAGCCTCTGGACTAAAGGACTGGAGCCTTATTCAGCAGTTACATTTCACACAAGTTGTAAGCATAAAATTGTACTAATGAGGAATGTCATTGACAGAGATCAACACACTGGAAGTGTCCCATTACTGTGTACTCTAAACCCAATATTCAACAATAAAATAATGTAATGTGCTTCAAGATTTTAACTCACTAAGGTGTGTTATTGATTGTAGAGAAACTGGTAATAACATGTGTTATTGCAACTTTATCTTGAATCTCAAAACATTTAATACTGAATGCATGTTTCGGGACTTGCTGCCAAAAACTTATAAAACACAGTTAAGATTCAACAGCAGTGATTCTGACATTCCAGGTATTAACTGTTTAAATTTCTAGAGGCTGTGGAATAAATAAGTTGCATTCAGATGTTGTTTGTTCCCTCTTTGCAGGATGGCAAGTATGTGACAAGAACACACATACATTCTATTTTCTTTTTTGAAAAGTCTGGAAGTACATAAAACAGCATTTGTCCACAAATCAGTCCCAAGAATAAGCCTCTATTGTGACCACATTTCCTGATAGTCAGTCAACCCCTTTAAACATGTTGGCATTGATAAGGGTTTTAGCTAAACAGTCTTTCCTGTGATCCTTCTGTCGCTACTGTTCAAACCAGTAAAGCAGCATGCGGCATGACTGTATTTCCCTTCTGCTGCTAGCTACTAGCTTCTTATCTTCCTTTTGCATAATTAACGCTATTTTCTTTTGACCATATTTCTAAAATAAAATCAGAGTATGCTATGAAAATTACAAAGAGTGCGTCCTCACAAGTCACTCTAGCACATCAAACTTTTTAGGCTGACTTCAGAGCCCAAGCATATGTGAATTATGTTGCTCAGTATGTAAAGTCAAAATTAAGACACAATATAAAGCTAGGTTTATTTCGAAGAAGTGATAAGAGATAAGAATTGATGCACTAATTGACATCACTTCGAGTGCTGTACTGAGTGGGAGAGGATCGCAACCGTCAGAGGAATGCTGAGTGGGAGCATGGGGTACATGAGTACAAAACAAACAAGAACCACCATAAAATGCAGGCAGTGTGCCATATTGAGGAGGGGGACGGGGAGGTGTGTGTGTGTCTGTGGCTGTATGTTGCTATCAACGTAACTTCCAGTTCACGTTTTCCTGGAAACTTTGAAAAAACAGTGAATTTTTCAGACAATGCAAGTAAGTGTAGGAATTCTAGAGCATTTGGCTGTTAAATAGTAACTAGTCTCAAAACTTAAGTGATATACAGTGCTTTGTATAACGTAGCCATGCAATCCAAACCCAGTATTAATTTCAGAAGTCATTAAAATACCTTATTTTTATGTTTTTCCATTTAAAATACAGATATGAAGAACATATTGATACAAAGGTCAAACATTTCCTTTGTCATTTTTCCTTGCATGATTTTTTCCTACTAATACCACCAAAGAATTATTTTTAAAATGTTAAAAAGAAAAAAAAAAAAAAGAACTAACCAACACCCATTTCCAGAAGACATAATGTCCTCACCTACCTGCTACCAAAATAAAACTCAATTAAGTCAATGCAGGCTGAACAGTCAGACCCTAACTACTCATTTCTTCTTTTAAATAGACTCTTTAACGTAAATGTTCCATTAAGTTGGCAGAATCCAAAGAATAACTGTAAATACTTAATTGAAAGTATATTTAATTCAATAACAACAGTAACAAACTCACGTAACCAAAAAAACATGCTCAGCAAGCTAGTCACAAATTAGTTATTCAACAAATAATTAAAGTACTGAGACTTCAAACAGAAGCCAACACTCCTGACGCCTCCCAAAATAAGCTAAAGCCAAAAGGCATACAGACAGTTAATTACACAGGTGGCAGAGAGATGGACAAGAATGATAAACAACTGGTGCTATCAGCAGAGAGATCACTCTTTGCACAGGCTGTATCAGCTGGCAGGAATAAGAGCTTTAAGGGATAGACCAAATGATCCACTGCATCCTTAATTAGGTTTTCCTTGTTTTTAATTATCTTAAAAGACCAGAACCAAGAACATTCTCTCAAGGATTTCTAACAGAGATTGCAGCTGACAACCGTACAAACATAAAACAAATCAGATAGATAATCCGGTGCCAGGATCTAAGACTATGGAATAAATCCACAAATTCAGCAAAACTCAACAATATCTATGTCCAAAAAAACCTGACCACAAACTCTCTAGGCATGAAGTAGCTCATTATAATTTTCTTGTGCCTGTGTGCCCTATATTCAGGCAAAACTTCGATTTAGGTATTGAACACAGAAAATATATTACTCCAAATTTCTTGTAAGTCAAGTCTAAGACATTAAAGAAAGTAATTATTCAAATTTTTGCATAAAGATTAGTATTAGTGGTAGACAATGAAATTATGAGGCAGCAAATGCAGGAGACTGTCATAACACATTTCTAGAGATTCAATTGCTCATCAGTAACTAGTTCTGAAAAGGGACGTTGTTTACCAAAGAAAATCCAGAACCACTGTGCTTATACATCAGAATAAAAATAGTGACTAGTCTCCCCGGTAGCAACAGCAGTCAAGCATCAAATCAGATCCAGAAAGTCCTGGATCCAGGCCAGTAACTCGATTTTCTTCTACCTTGTATTCTTGAAAATCCAGCTGAGACAGAGATCCTTCTTAATCTGAGGATGTTTATTTTAAAATTGTTCACTTTTATACATTGCTTCTGTTTCAGTGATATGAGATCACAGAATCACAGAATGGTTTATGTTGGAAGGGACCTTAAAGATCACCTAGTTTGAAGCCCCTTGCGATGGGCAGGGACACCTCCTACTAGATCTGGACGCTCAAAGCCCCATGCAACCTGGCCTTGAACACTTCCAGGGATGGGGCCTCCACAACTTCCCTGTGCAGCCTGTTCCAGTACCTCACCACCAGTGAAAAATTTCTTCCTGAGATCTAATCTAAATCTACCCTCTTCCAGGTTGAAGCCATTAACCCTCGTCCTACCACTACATGCCCTTGTAAAAAGTCCCTCTCCAGCTTTATTGTAGGCCCCTTTCAGATACTGGAAGGCTGCTGTAAGGTCTCCCCAGAGCCTTCTCTTCTCCCGGCTGAACAACCCCAACTCTCTCAGCCTGTCTTCAATGGCAGAGGTGCTCCAGCCCTCTGATCATCTTTTGTGGCCCTCCTCTGGATGCGCTCCAACAGGTCCACATCCTCCTTGTGCTGAGGACTCCAGAGCTGGACGCAGTACTCCAGGTGGGGTCTCACCAGAGCGGAGTAGAGGGGCAGAATCACCTCCCTCAACCTGCTGGCCACGCTTCTGTTGATGCAGCCCAGGATGTGGTTGGCCTTCTGGTCTGCAAGCGCACGTTGCCAGCTCATGTTGAGCGTCTCATCTACCAACACCCTCAAGGTCCTCTCCTCAGGGCTGCTCTTGATCCACTCTCCTCGCAGCCTGTATTTGTGCTTGGGATTTCCCCGACCCACATGCAGGACCTTGCACTTGCCTTTGTTGAACTTCATGAGGTTTGCACAGGACCACCTCTCAAGCCTGTCCAGGTAGTAGATGAGTAGTGGGTATACTTTGAACAAATCTGTTTAAAGCAAACCACTTCTGTGCATACATGAATCTGCAAATTCACCATTTTCCTCACATATTTGCAAACTAATGAATGAGACCTACACCTCACCTCAAGAGTTAACATTTCTGAGGAAAACAATTAAGTGGATCTTTGGTGGTTTCCTACATATTAGGAGAGCTTTTTGTTCTCCTTATTATTCCATCAATGCTTCCCTTTACTATGAGTTGGAAACATTCCTAAAAGATGACCTCTTAGACTGCTATCAATAAGAGCATTTTACAAACAGCCAATTAATATCTGATTGCTCCTTAGGAGAGTCTTGTGATGCTTAAAATATTGGGAAGAAGAAAAAACATACTTCCTCAGTGGAGATATATGTCATCAGCACAGTATTAATTAAAGTTGAAAAATACCCCTGAGATTTTTACTACTAGATAACGCAAAATCCGACAGGAAGAACATACTCATAGCAAAACGATGCTGTTCCAGAAAACACATTTTCCTTGCATTTCTAAGCAACTGTCTGTACAGTGCTATGCTTCACTATTATCACTTCAGATATTTAGACCGCAAATGGAGATGACATGATAAACATGAAAGTCACCTGCCACTATTCTTTCTCTGAAAGACTCTCAAAGTTAGGGTAGGGGGTGGCACTACGTATAATGTCCCCTAGGCATCACAACTAACCTTCAGTTTCATTACTAAATGAATAGAAATGGAATACATCCGAAATCTTTATTATTCAACAGAAATAGAATCTGACACATACAAGTAGTTTACTTCACAGGATATGATTTAAGTGATCCTCTGTACTTCATCCTGCAATTTCAGAGTCATAGAGGAGGAGATTTACAGCCCCAAAAAGCAGGTCCATGAAAACGCTGCTGCAGAAATTTTTTTTATAGTACAACAGATCAAAATCCATAAAAAAGATGCAAAAAAGCCATTCAGCTCCAAGGCTGAATTAGTTGTTTTCAAATGAATTTGGTCAAGAAGAAATACAGTTAACATAAAACATACAAAGGAATAAATGTGTATTGGCAAAGCATGACAGACAGGCAGAAACATAGTATTTTTGATACTCCTAGTAAACGATGTGAAAATATTTTTCCTTTTTATTGTCAAACCATCTGCCTACCATTAGATGCTATAATTCACCTTACTAGCAAACATCTAGTTCTGAGAGTGCAGCACTCGCATAAAGATTTTCACCACCTTTACCGCATAATTTTATGTTGCAATTCTGCCATTAAATTTCATTACCTCTTCAATGAACTCCAATCCCTCTTAGTTCTCACCACCTAAAGAGAATCCAGAAGCACACTAATATTGAAGCTTTCAGACCAGTGACTTCATGTATTTATTTTCATCAATGAGCTTTGGGAGTCTTATCTACTGCCACTGACTACACTGAATTATCTTGCAAGAACAGACTATTACTATTTGAGCACACTTTTAAATGTTTTTACTTATTGTTCTTAGTTGACAAGTGTATTCTTTTCCTCAATATGTTCAAAGACGCATTGTTGGTTGAAGCTGCATTGTGTTCCCTATCCTTACTGTAAGATAAACTCCTGTAACAAATAAACCTCCATATACCATGAGCACTTATAATGACATCAATAGTAACGAACAGAAAATTAATACAATCACTGTCTTAGAGAAAATGGGAAAGTGGAAACAACACAGGAAAAAAATCAAGCTCTAATTCAAAATGACTAACACATAATTTTCCATTCTTCTGTGATTTTACATCAAAAAATAAGCAGGCATTCAACTGAAGAGAAATATGTTAGCCAGAGGTATGCAATGCTATTTTAATTTCAAAGTAATTAAAGAACAAAATTTTAAGGTAGAGATGCAATGCTTTAAGGTTCTTTTAATTAGTCTTCAAAACTCTGTTTCAGTTGGAAATAAGCTAGGACCACAAATGTCTGGAAAAATAGCTTGATTTAGAGATATATTCCTTCCAGAAGACTATGTTGATAATCTAGTTAGATGAAGCAGAATAAAAGAACTAAGTTGTTAACTGTTTCACGGCATCATAAAGCACATAAATGGAACCAGAATGTACCAAAAACTTATCACATAATGAATTACAGACCAAACCGACAAACAGAAAGAAAATGAAGAATAATTGGTCAGGTCTACGGCTCTCAGCATCCATCCAGACTGGAGCCCCCAACTCCTACCACATTTGAGTCTGGTCAGGACCATTTTTGACTCCTTGACAAATTAAAAAAACCACAAGACTATTACATTATACACACAATAGGGAAGTTTCTGTTTCCTAATACTATGCAACTTGGAATAGAGTTAGAAAGATAACATGAGATCTCACAAGGAAATTAAGTATTCCTTGTATATTAGGAATGATAGAGACTGATGATTGGAGAAAACAGGGTGTGTCTACATCAGTGTTTTAGTTCAAATTAGGAATCAAGTTTCAAAGCAACTGTCCCCAGCATCTTTATCTACTGCACTTTAACCAACATCAAAAGGTATCTTGTAGCATACAAACTACATTTCTGTTAACAGTAGTTCTACATACTCATAGATATTTAGTCCACAGGACCAGATTAAAGTTAGCCTAAAAATAAAACTGCTCAAAATGTACACAGTGTGGATGCTAGGTTATCAGCACCAAACATTTCAAGTCTACAAATCCACTTCTACTGTATTGTACTATTTGCCAACGTGAACAGATATAAACTGCTGTTGCAGCTTCTCAAGAGTTCTTTGAAGCTAGTAGACACAGAACTATTGCCAATAATATATATGACAGAACAAAAACTGGTTAATGCAGCTGTGTCTTATTTGAACAGAGTAGAAAATGGTGTTGGAATTCTCATTGCCAGAGTATAAATGACAGTATGTTACCCAAAAACCAACTCAAAACCAGAATACGTTAGTCTGATGCCTCAAGCTTCTCCTAACAGATGCTTTTGGTAGTTCAAGCAAGAGGCCCTTGCCCAAATGATGCTTTAGTAGTAGCAATAAGGTACTTTCAAGATTTGTAAATCCACAGTCAAGCAAGACTACTTAGGTAGCTCAAGGTTAAGGATCTTTCTGCTCAAGTACTCTTGCGCTTTTTTCAAAATCTCCACAGATTTTTCCGGCACTGCTGCCTCTGATTTCTGGACAGGACAGGCCTATTCTTGTACCTTTCTATCCAGCAGATTATTACATACTAGGGCTTAGTGACAGGCCCAGAACAACCAAGCATATAAACCTAGAAAAAAGGCCTCTCGTTCCTAAGACAGTAAACAAACCTTCTAAGACTAGGAAAGCTACGTGTCCTAGGCCAAACAGAAATGTTCTTGCAAATGGGCAATACAAATAGAAAAAACAGAGTGTTTAAACACCTTCTAAAGAACCAACAAAGCGTGATTGTGTGATTGAAAAAAACTGAAGCCTACAAGGACAAAAGCAACTCTCCCTTCAGCTAGAGCAGACTGAAAAAATTGAGAAGAAATACTTGATGCCTTTGATGCACCACCTAAAAAGGATTACCTGACAATGCTTTTCAAATTTCAAATACAGATAGCATAGACACACTTAACCAAAACCACATATAGGAAAGCATTTAGGAAAAAGTTCTTATTGTCAGAATTTCAAATTTGCAAAACTAAACATAACTTCCAAGAACCAGAGAAATACCATTCTCACTAACGTATTACCCAGCAGGCACAGCCAATGCTCAGTGAACTGCAGTCAGGCCACAGCAGAAATATCTTCTAAGTCTGCAAGCCCAGTTCAACAGCTCATAATACCAACTCCACTGTTACTCAAGCAGCTTTTAGTAGTCCAGTATAATGAAAGCCTTCACATGCAAGCACACAACATAGGGAATTTAAAGCTGCCACAATCATCACAGGAGAACTGTTTCTCCAGAAATTGGTGAAAATCTGTCTCAGAGGCACTTAACACAACAGAAATGTGATCCTGCAGCCTGTGAATACAGGTATATAGCAGCTGGGAAATAGTTTCTGCCAGTTCAAAAGCAGCTTACGAAGACGAATAGAGTTTTGTGGAAGAACATCAATAAATTGGTACCTGACCAACACCTGATTACAGATGGTCATTAATGATTGCCTACCACAAGATCTTGGATAGCTATAATTAGTCAGCTATGACCAAGACCCATTCCCTTTGTAACAGAAACCTTTTTTACAGAAATTTATCAACTTCTAAACAAATGCAATCTTGGCCAGGGCACAGAATTACACAGGATGTCTTAAGTAAGGAGGCAAAGAGAGAAGAATGTTCTTCTCTAAAAATATCATTTATTCTCTGTCATTTCCCAGTAGACTGCTTACACTCCTCTGGGAACATTATCAGCTTCACAATATACTACTTCAGCTCCCCAGCATGGCTGCAAAATGGGGAGTGGAGGGATGTGAAAGCAATGAATGAACTCTTCAAAAATGCGTGTAATCTTCGCACAGATGGTATTTTTAAGACTCCCCGTAACAGTCTACCCATACATATCCACATTGCTGGTGACACCAGTAGTTCTATTTACTGGGTTCTGTTCTATGGAGCATCCACCAGGCATTGTGATCTTCTGAACAGATGCATGTTCACACCTATACCCCCTCCGGCTTGCTTGGAAGTTCAATAGCGGCAGGCAATTTTTACTACTGTATAGAAAGGATACAGTGCAACAAAGTTGGGGAGAAAGAATAAACTCAGGTGGATCAGCACTGAACTGTAAAACAACAAACCAGCAACCCGTTTCACCATACACAGAAGCTGGAAAATATAAAGCAACTTCTCTCTCTTTATTTCCTTCTTGAAATGCTTTCTTCAAAAGGGAAAAAGAATACAGAACAGAAACTGGAAAACAACGTAAAAGGATTATTTGCCTACGAAATTTGAGACTATGCTGTGCAACCAGGTTACAGAAAATACAGCAGATGGAGTGATTCAGGATAAAATCCCTACATTAGCTGTGATTAAAAGTTCTCTGTCATCACTAGAACAATACCTCTGTACTATATTTGTAAGTATGAATTACAGGACAGGCGAAACATGCTGTATCTTATGAGTGTAGAGATGTCCTTCAGTAAGAAGTCTATAGCGTTTTGAAATTTGGGTTGGTTTTTTTTTGAAAGAGAAATTATTTTTAAAGGTATTTCTGAATTCCAAGGGCTTTGATGTTTCTCACATAAATCTGCATAATCGTATGTTAATTTATAAAATTGAACTGACCAAATTTTTTTCACTAATGAAATGCATCACTTCAAAACTTTTATTTCAACATTCATACAAAATAATTGCACTGCATATTATTCAGCTTATATGCAAATTGGGCAAACTCTGCATCCATTTCATTTGTTAACATTTTCTTTATTTCTACTCTTAACTTTATATTAGACTACAAAATTCCAAGCACTGTAACACAAGACTGAAATATTAGCACTGAAATCCTGTTTCGTTTACTGTAAGGGGAAAAGCAGGCTGATGTCTACATTTAAGTATCAAATTCTACTATAACCTGAAATACAGGCAGTGTATTATTCCAAAACTCACTCTCTTTTTCTCTCTTCTGTATTGGTAGCTTCAATAAATATGCAGAACGTTATGGTCTGATTTTTTCTTTTAGCTAACTGTGGGAAAGAGAAGGGCTCACAAAATGGCAAACAAGTTGAGTAACACGATATAGGGGAATAAATAGTCAGTAGGAAAAGGAAAAGGAATTTTTTTTATTAGAGGATTTTAATCTTACCGTGCTACAACTAAAAACTGGTCAATCTGACGGTCAGTAAGGGGGCTATCTGGATCCCATACTTTTACTTCCAGCTTTGCCTGTTCTCTGTCATCTAATTCTCCTGTCAAAAGGTAGATGGGACAAAACACTTATTACTCACAATGTTTTTCTCTGTGTATTTCTTGCACTATGTTTAAAAGAGACATTGTACATTTTTAAACACACACACAGTACTTAACAGTCAGCAGTTATCCATTTAAATTCCATAATGCAGCATCAGTAAAATAAATATCTTCCCTTAACATCAGCATTTCAATTTAAGGAGGCATTCTTAGGAGGTGTAGTATCAAAGAACTTGAAGAAAATGTGATTATGAACTTGAAACCAGAATCTAAGTAATCAGTGGTTTCTATAAATTGCTTCTCAACTATATAAAAAGCTACTGTTTCACTTAAGCCATATTAAAATAATTTTACACTTAACCAGATTTAGCAATTAAATTCTATCCAATTTGTATTCTATGCCCCCAAAACAAAAATCATTACGAAAAAGTGCTACTACATTTAATTATTTTTTTCATCTCTTGCTCTCAGCCACTACATTATCTGTATTGTTAACACAAATCACAATATTAAAATTGCTGTGTATGTTGACTCGTTATATTCTCTTATAAAATAATGTATAAGGCTACAGCACAAGAAAGTTACTATATACTACATCACAATTTCCCAACTCCATTTGTCTGAACAGAGCAATTTGTGTACATGCACGTGGTTGAAACAATGGTGGTGGGGTTTTTTGATAATACCCTGTATTTTGATAATTCCCTGTGTAATTTGCCCTGTATTCACTATCAAAAGAGTATGGCATTTGTACTGCTTGGAAGAACAGTGAAGTGTGAAGACGCTACAAAGATTTACATTCATAGGGAAGCCTAAATCTTGGCTTGACTCCTACACCAATAACTTGTACTGCAAAATAAGAAATGCTACAGAGGCTGACCAGACAGGCAACACATGTTCTACTAGTATGAGAAGATTTACCTATCGGATGTGGCCAACATATTTGGGGCCATAACAGATGACAAGAGCAAAGTTAGCATCATTGTCTTTCCTTGGTATTTTAGAATAAGAGCACGTTCTTCCTTCAGTGAACACGTGAAAAACTCCCATGTTTAGTCGGATGCCAGTACTTTTATGAGCTACTACAAGAACAAAAACCTGTTCTCAAATACAGCTGTACCATTTACTTTGAAAATCTAGGTTGCATAGGTACCTCTCTGAGCACACAGATCACTTTAGTCTGTGTTATTTCTTATGAGTTAATGAAAACAGCCAGTTTAAACACGCATAGTTATCATCAAGACATGAAATAACCTGTACACTTAAGAGTCTGGAAGCAGACCACAAGCCAAGCACTGGCTTTTCTGAAATCTGATCATATATGGCAAGTTTCTCTAGCACATTCATTCTAGAAGGAAATGAGAATGTGGTATATATTTATCCCTACCAAATACACAAGCTAAAAGTGCACCATGCTGTCTGGCTAATGTTTCAGGAACAAATTTCACAGTCACATTCTCAGAAAAACAAAGTAAATTACTTTCTTCTGATATGCAGGCAATAAAGAATCGCCTGCCTAATGGGACTTATGTTTCTGTTTAAGATAATTCACATCCAGTACTGGAAACAAACTGTTAATTTCTGGCACTCCTGGGTAGGGTTTTAGGTCTATAAACCTATTCAATGGACTACACACTTGTCAATACATTCATTTTTTCCATCTGTGACAGACACATTGTGGGTGATGTTCTACATTTTATAAATAAGCTCTGAGCACTTCAATCTGTTAATATATAGTTTTAAAATATCTTTAATGTTAGTTAACTGTTTCAGGACATCGTATCTTAGAGATCAGAATTGTAGAAGTATGACAAAACCCAATACTTAGGCAGGGCATACTTCTCACAGAACAAGTATTTAACCAAAACATGTCACTGTCCTGAATCAAGTTTGCAAAAAGATGAAAAAAATTGCAATACTACACGTCTTACTTCAGAGGTAAATAAACAACTGCAACTACAAAATATTGTCGTAACTGTTGATAAAGGTAAATCTGAAATATTGCCAAACAGTATTTTGTAATGGCAGTAGACATAAATAGCATACGATCAATGGAATATCTATACCAAAAGATTCCAAGCATATATAACGTAATATTTGCAATATTAAATATTACTGCAACAATAGCAGAGAGAGAGGTTTCCAGAAGATATGTGGTCTCTGTCAAACTGCACTTAAAAAAACCACTTCATTCCTCATTTTCCACTTAAATGGCAGGATACCATCACTTAAACAGGAAGAAAAGTAACCTAAACAGATCAAATCACGAAGGCAGTCAAGTAGCGCTGTAGAAATCTTTGAAAAGTTGATTTCAGGAATAAAAATCATGTTTACTTCCTCTGAATGTGCTGAAAGAATCAGTACAGGAGGATGACGTAAGATAAACAGGTCTTCTTTCCAGAGGTCTTCTTTCAAAATAGTAATTATAAAAAAAAAACCTCTTTTCCTTGAGCTGTCTCTCCTTAGTTAATCATGTCTGTTCCTTATACTACAGGATTTTTAAAATAGCAGATCCCTTTAAAACTACGACACAACTTTTGTTAACATCTCTACATTCTTCTTTTATATTGTTGAATTTGAGACAGAACTATAAGACATTCACACTGAACAGGTATCAAAGTTGTCATAATACTAATTCCACCACCAACAACATACCAATTACAGCTTCTGAGAAGTGCTAGGCTATTTTTTTGAATGGCTGGTATGACAT
This sequence comes from Burhinus bistriatus, assembly GCA_013397275.1. Lineage (NCBI taxonomy): Eukaryota > Metazoa > Chordata > Aves > Charadriiformes > Burhinidae > Burhinus > Burhinus bistriatus. Next base: position 714,826 of record VYXH01002847.1, on the reverse strand, counting down.
ACCAGTGTATCCAATTTATTTTGAGTGCTGCTTATAATTTTATTATAGCGAATCTAATGCTGAACATTAATTTTACTGGAAAACTCTAGTAGATGGCCAGAAATATGCCTGTTTTCTCCTCATCAACAATTCAACGCCTTACTTCTCATGGTTCTCTTTTAATAAAAAGCGAAAAGTTTTTTTTTTCTTTAAAAAAAATAAAGTTCTGCATTTGTTAGTCATTTTAAACAAAGGAAAGCATGATCTGCCCCTCAGAAAACAACTTTAAGAAAAATTTTACTAAACGAAAGTGAACCAAATGCAACATATAACTGAATGCAGATAAGATGAACTACAAGAAATCAAAGATTTACTTAGTCTTTTAGACTTCACTTCCTGCAGACAAATAGCCCCAAGGTAATTAGTAGATTAGATTCAGCATGATTCCATGTTCTTCTTATAACATATCCAACTATAAGAAAATAACTGCAATATGAACATTTTCTTAGAGCCCAATTCTCTTAATTTTACAGATATATAACAATGCCGCAATACTGTATCCTTTTAAGAAACTGAAATATGAAATCTATAAAAGCTGAATTTTTTTAAAAATGGTGTTCAGGGAAACAATGCCAATTCCACTTTCAACGACAAACAGTTGATGAGGTATCTGACTGAAAAACAGCCAGGAGAGTTTTTAGAGACATCGCTTGTCAGGTACAATGTCTTATTTTGTATTTTGCATAATTTGTATTATTTTTCAAAATACTTTTTTATTCTCCTTTTCAAAAAGTAATTCAGCAGTCTCTCCAGTCCAAACTGAACACCTGCAGTGCTCAGCTTTGACTGAATCCATCTTTCATGACTGCAAAACAGAGGTACCATGTGATTCTTAATCACATGGGACAGAAAATCTGTAGTTGCAATCTTTTGGTCATAGTAAGAAGGCAGACATATATCCACAGACAGCAGTCGGACACCAGACCAGTAGTTTGTGCCACAGAGTTCCTTCTATTATGGAAATTCATTCAAGGCTTGATACAATCTCTTGAGATCAGCCAGGAGTTTTGACTCATGTGTTAGTTACCCAGACTCGCTAGATACCTAAGGACATAAACATGAAGGCATTTGTAGATGCTTATATTCTCAAAGCTTGGCACACATGTAAGAAGTAAGTTCATTGTCATCATCTTTGTGCTTCCGTTTTATACCTGTGAAACAGGAGTATCTCTTAGCTACACTGCAAGGATGCAGAAGAGAGATATTTGTCAGTTCTTAACCTCCCTTAGTCCAGTTCAGTGTGCAACACAATGATACTTCTGTTACTGAAATACGGGATTAGATTTAGTAGATACAGCATTTAGCAGATTTTTGTCAGAATTGTTGGGCAGCATAATAACTGCAGGTAATCCTAAATATCTTTTTGAACATAGCTTCATGTGCTACATAACATTGTAAAAACAGGGAACTAATCACTGAAAATGAGGCTTCAATTCATGAACCACCTTCTCATGCTGCTATTAAGACTGCTTGTCTGCAAATGTTTTCTCTCATTTACAGATGAGAAAAATAGCATCACATTGGATTTTCTCATACTGTCTAGCTACGAACAGAGTTCCAGACATTAAGCCTGTCTGTCTAAAGTAAAATGGTGAGCCATGTCCTTAAATGAAAAGTTCAGTAGTTCCCCTCTAAAGCACTCAGCATATTCATTCTGTATAAAATGAATTATACATTCATACACAGAGGTTAATTATCACAACACATCACACAGCTTTTAGCAAACAACTGATGGGGGGGCATGCACAATTTAACTGAGAAAGCAGGTTAAAAATGTCAAACTAATTGCCACCAGGAAAAGCAGTTTTACATGAAGTATAGGAGGAAAGACATCTTTCAGATGGATGTACCAACTTTATCTACTGACACTTAATGAGTTCAGCTCTGCATAATCTGAATTCACGGTAAACAGCCAGCTGACTGTTGGTCTTAACAGATATCACAAGCCTTCTCACTATAAAAGCTCTGCAGACGTAGAATTCTTGTAGAATTTTTTTTTAACGATTTGTGATTCTCACCAGTACTAATAGTCAAAAATCACCCAGAAAAAAAAGTTCAAAAACTTACAGTCAATTCCGGAAAAAAACCCAAACAACTGAATTATGTGCAAATAACTCCTCTGATTAACATGAGAAAGCTTAGATTGTTTTAAAAGTGTAGGCAAAAGGAAAATTATCTGTTTACCTTTCAATCGCCGAACAATCCCACCCCCCCCAGCTCACCTGACATATATTCAAAATTTCAATTAGTCAATCACATAATGAGTTGTATATTTACACAAATCTTCTGGTAAAAACTTAATTTATGAACATAATGCATGTATAAAGAGTAGAAATTAAAAACAGACTATATGACGACTACATGTATAGAGACTACAAATGAAAGATATCAGGTGATACAAGCCCATTATTTGTGTACAGCAATTTAAACCGCTACTGATCATTTTCCAAACCAATAAAACATGCATACTCCAATTGCCTCCTATCCTTTAAAGCTCTAGTCTATTAAAAAAATTAAGTCATTCTTCACTCGAAAAATCCCTTTTGAATGAAAACTGCCTTCAACTCCAACGACCTTAGAGCTCTCTCAGTGCTCAGTGTTGCAGTGCTTATAAATCAGCCACTGATGACCGAAAGACAAGACATCACAAAACACTCAAAAGAGCTTTTAATTCATCATGTTCTAAATTCCTAGAAATAAACAGAAAGAATTACAGTTGGGATCAGAATAAACTAAACTGTAATCACGCAGTAATGACAAACTTTTCCATAATGCTGCATTAAGAACGACTGGCTTATGGGAATGTCCAATGCTGGAAGAAAGGATCAAATAAGGTTGCTTCTTTCTCAAAACCCTGCAGAACAGTATGCAAAAAGGAACTTCCACAGATCAGAGACCGTGGAGGTGTAATGTTCTAAAATCATACAATTCCTCACTTTATAGTCTTTATATTAAATCACATTTAGGTACAATCACCACTGTTACAGAAATTAAACAATAAAAAGTCCTTCCACTTTAGCTTTTTACAGCAATTCTAAAGGCAATGACCTAAATTAATATACTGCATAAAACTACAAGGTCATCTCCAGTTCAAGAGCAAGGACAAGTATTCAACTAATGAAGAGATACCTGAAACTGAGCTTTATTTTGGAATTGGCTTCTTGTACTCCTTTGATATCTGTGAATAAACTTGTACAATGTGACTTGCACCAAGATTCCCCATTCCTGACCCTCGTTTTACATTATTTTTTCGGTTAGGAGACACTGTACAGTGGTCTAGCACCTATTCCAATCTGAACACAGAAAGATTACAACAGTTTTTCTGAATTCCTGAAATAACAACACATGAGGTAATACAGTTCTCAGGAAAGCATAGTGAAAATTATTCTGTGTATAAATAGTAACAGTACCATGCTACATATGAGTATTAACAATATTGAACATTCTTATTTTGGAAAGAGGGACACCGCAATGTACACACATTGTATTCTTCAAAAAAAAAATCAAACACAACACTAAATTAAAATGAAATCTCTAGTCCTGCAATTTTTTTTTTTTTACATAAACCTAATGTTATGAA
>VYXH01002847.1:661036-710965 GCA_013397275.1 Burhinus bistriatus | reverse complement strand
AACAATCCCCAAGCAGAACCACCTGAATAACTCACCTCAACTGTTGAACAGTTTTTATAAGATGTAATTGATAAACAACACTATTTCCAATTCTCCTAATTTAGCATTTGACTGTTAATGTAGAAGTTGTGAATGATCTGAGAACTGAAGCTCAGAAATTTCCATTACGACATTATATAAGAATACTGTATTNATCTCCAGTTCAAGAGCAAGGACAAGTATTCAACTAATGAAGAGATACCTGAAACTGAGCTTTATTTTGGAATTGGCTTCTTGTACTCCTTTGATATCTGTGAATAAACTTGTACAATGTGACTTGCACCAAGATTCCCCATTCCTGACCCTCGTTTTACATTATTTTTTCGGTTAGGAGACACTGTACAGTGGTCTAGCACCTATTCCAATCTGAACACAGAAAGATTACAACAGTTTTTCTGAATTCCTGAAATAACAACACATGAGGTAATACAGTTCTCAGGAAAGCATAGTGAAAATTATTCTGTGTATAAATAGTAACAGTACCATGCTACATATGAGTATTAACAATATTGAACATTCTTATTTTGGAAAGAGGGACACCGCAATGTACACACATTGTATTCTTCAAAAAAAAATCAAACACAACACTAAATTAAAATGAAATCTCTAGTCCTGCAATTTTTTTTTTTTTACATAAACCTAATGTTATGAACATGCAAATTCCCTTTGACTGTAGTATTCTTAAGATAAATAGGGCTGTTCATTTGCATAAATTTAAAGAAAACATAATTTAGAGAAGAACTTTTTCTTTAGGTTGAAGTGTGTTTTGACTTATTCAAGTGTAAAACACACATTTCATCTGCATTTGGTATTTGTTTTTCATCTTCTACAGAATAAACTGGAGAAGAAAAATCAGACTTACAGTAAAACAGCAAACAAAAATGTGAACTTACAATAAGTCCATTTAGGCAAAGTTCCTGAGGTAGAAGAAAACCAGCAAAGCCAATTAAACCCTAAGATGTTGCTGCTTGAAAGGCAATTTGAGTGCTCACTGTGATACATTATTTGGGATAATAAGCACATACACAGCATACAATAAATAACTGTACCCTTCATAAGACTGTCTATGCAACAGAACTCATTTAGTATTCAAACAATCTCAGCTAAGGCTCTACAGCTATTATTAATAAAGAAATCTTTCTGACAGTAATCATGTGCAACGTTCTACTGCAACAATGCAGCACAGACCATGCCTAAGTCTCCTTAAGAAGCTGAAGACAGCAGGAAATCATGGCTCTGTTGTTATGAAGACTAAAACTCCAACTGACTTCTCGTCAAGTATAAAGCAAACTAAAAAGTAGACNGACATTATATAAGAATACTGTATTATAGGTATATAAGCAAAGAACCAACTTAATCCATGTAACTGCTTGCTTGATCAAAATTATACAAGCACTTAAAACCTCAACAAATAGTACCAAAAAGGCCACAAATATTTTTAAACAACATTACTGAAAAGACTTCCTAAACCACTGTTTTATAATGCAAAGCTTCCAAATACCTAACTGAGTCTCTGCAGTATATGTGGCTACAACCCTAAACTACAGGTTTCCCTTGCATCTGGCAAGGTTAGGCAGAAGTAAATGAAGCCTTTACCAAAAACAGGCACAGAGGCCATTTACCTGTGCCTTGTTTGTTTAATTTATAATAAAACTGGCAACTGTCTATAAACATGCATTTAATTGCCCAGCACATGAATCACCAACTCATCTCCCTAGTGGAGAGACTGGCAAGACTGATGTAAAGGCTATTATAATCGTACTAAAAGTTGACATGAACAACATTGTAAAGAGTATTTTACTAGTTGTGATTATTATACATCTGACAGTTAATTATAAAAAACTTACCACACTGAGCTTAATAACAAGAAAAAAATAATCTGCAAATCAGACAAGTGACTACCATATTTAAACTTGCTAACCCTCAAGAAACAGCTCCTTCTTTTAGAAGTATTATAGTAAAACTTTTCATGTTAACTCAAAGTCAAAAAGTGCAACCAACAGAAACTCTATTTGAAGAAAAAAAAAATGTATTTGAGTACACATAAACAGGAGTTTTATTCTGGTGTATTGCCTTTGTTGAGATTTATCTCATCTAACCTTAAACATCCTCTGATCTATTTTGGACATCCATCTTCACCTGAGATGAATCAAGTCCAGGCAACATTCTTCTGCTCTGACTGTACTGGTAACTCTTACTGGGTTAGCACAATCACACCTCTTCTGTCTCGCACTCTATTCCAATTTCCACCAAGTCAGAACTCCTGAATCTGCTTCTTGTTGCAACCAACAGAAACTCTCCTTCCAAAAACTTCATTAAAATAGGAAGCTATCATCTTTTAGTTGAACCAATCACCCTCAAAGATCTCTCTGCTTCTGGCATATTCTGACTGATATTTTGAAATGATCATTTATTTGCTGCTAACTTACTACATTTTCCAACAACTCTGAAGTTTCAATGCATTTCACACTGAACTTGGTGGAACAGATTTCTACAAGGTTCCTAGGCATCTTCTTGAAGCAACTGCAAGTAAGGTATAAAATTTGCCTTTTATACTTGCTCCTGAAAACAGTTCTGGTACCAGAATTTGAGCTTTGCTTTCTGCTGTCTAAATCCCAGCAAGGTTATCTTGAACTGACAGGGAATCTGGTTTTAAACAACAGACTACAGACACACAAAGTGCTCTATGTAGAGCAAGAGGTGTGCAAGCTACTACACAAACAAGTTCCTCCACCCCATCCAAAAAAGTACTTTATAGTTGACAGCTTTTTCCATGAAAATCTTTTCCTCACTTACCAACATACCGCTCATCAAAGAACCTAAAGCTGCTGCAGTTGTCGCCTTCTGTGTGCACAGGAAAAGCAATTCTTTCTTTCATGACTACCTAAGCAACTGGGTTTAAACTAAATCCACTGATTTAGTCTTGTAATTGCAATTTGGTTCATTCACAAAGGAAACATTACTTCAGGACCACATATCCTCAAAATAATCAGCCCTCATGATTTCTTAAAGCCAGTTAAAACTGAAAGGCTAGACACATACTATTTGTGAAATACTAAACGCAAGAAAATAGAGGCAATATTTTCTGAATTTCACTTTCTAAGAACTGCCTATTGTATTAATGTGTCTAGTTCTCACATACAGCAATTGTCGTAAGACTGGCCAGTTAGCACAAATTACAGACTGTATTTTCTCAAAACTGACAGGACACACACAGTATTTATCCTGTTAGACATTTCTCATAGCTTTCACATTACTGTCTTCAGAGTCTAACAACCGCATGACTCTCCAATTTTTATAACTTAAATATTAGAATACAGAATATTTTAAAAATATTATTTCATATTGCCTGATTTTTAATCTTCTCACAACAGAATGAAATCATTGCAACTACATCAACGCTAACAGATACAATCCAGCACACAGACTTTTGACCAGAGAGTCAGCTGCACCATTCAAACAACTCCTGCAGATCTCTGGCTAGTACGAGTGATTTTCAAATTCAGCAGTGGTTCTTCCAATAAATAGGAGTATTAGGTACCATGAAGTAACAAAACAGATCCCTCCTCATGAGATTACAGCTGGGTTCCACTATTCTGAAGCATATTTTTAATTTATTAAATGAAAACAAAATTTTAGTGTATATGGGAAGCATTTAAAGAACCAGAAAATACAATACACGGAGTCTAAGCATCCTGTTATTTCATAACATTAAAAACCCAAAGAGTATGTAGATGAGTTTCTTATTTATGTCTTTAGGTGTAACAATTTTTAAATTTAAAATTCTGGAATCCCATTATTCCCAAGCATTAACAGGCTTGAACTCTGAGTTTAATAGTTTCTATCTGAAACGTCTGGTCTATTAAAAACAACATGCTCTTACAGCTGAGTTGCAGTAAGAAGACTTTTAGAAGTCTTGGCTACAAGTTCTCTGAACATCACCCAAAATTTACAGCTTAAATTTCCCCAACTGCTCCCCTTCTTCCTATTAAGTGCTCAGCTATCTGAACTCCATTAATTTTAAAATGCCTTGCCTTAAAGAAACGGAATCCACTGCACAGCAAGTACTATTTCTAGGCGATCTCTGGATACTTTCAGATGTGCAAGAGGGACTCCGGGGTTTTATACAGGTACCTTGAATATAGCTTACAATTTTATTTATTAAAAAGAAAAAAGCAAGCTTTGAACAGAATATCTTTCCTACAGGCTAATTCTTCTTCCATTTCAGAGACTTTAATTTCTCTTCCTCTCTATGTCTTAGTAAGGGGTTAGTCCTCTTCCCTGACAACTCCAAACTCTTTGTACTGCTTTAAATGGCCAGAGAGTACCTAATTGTGTCAGACTCCTGCTCCATAAAGAATTCCCCACAACACAGTGGTCTCCTTTTAAACCTACATACAGCAGATAAGCAGAACTGGGCTAGGAACAGGATTGCAGCTGGGAAGGGACATTAGCATAAGAAAAATTCCATGCAGCAGTACACAGACATCCCTGTAACAGAGACTCTAAGATCAAGCCTCCAGGCTAATTAAAACAGGGATTTGCGAACAGTTTGCCATTACTGGTAGCAGCACTCAATTAGGACTAGCCGTACTCAATACTAGCAGCCAGTTCTCTAGATAAACCTTTAAACCTAATCATTCCCTACCACACCTGTCAACCTCTTGATGCTTGTTTCCTTCCTCCTATCTTTGCACAGAGACTAAAAGCTCATTTCCCACCAACTGCAAATCAACCCTAACCCTTCATGCCTCCATCATTGTGTTTCCCACTCCGACATGCCCCTGTTTTGCCCAGTGATCTCTAGCTTCACATGACTTGCTCCGCGCTCAGCATCCGTACAGCAGTCACTATGAGCAGAGCCGGATGAGCTGACAGAAGCTGCTGCTATACATAGGCAATTAATTAGCAGTAAATCATTCTTACCAGACACTTTGCACTGCTCAGATAAGCACATGCACACTGATAGTTGCAAACAGCTACCACTGTGATGCTGCCCAGGATAACACAGGTTGGGAATCTTTGCGTGCCCAAAGACACCCTTCAACCACCTGAACAACTTAAGACAGGTATAGAAAGTTCAGAGTTTAACTCACTCTACAATCTACTTTCTAGCTGGTAGTTTTGTGCTAAATCTCAGAAATTACCCCATGTTTTTACAAAAGACAGAACCCCAAATTTTTAAAGGTTAGTAGTTTCTCTGTTAACTGAATCATACTATGCACATATTATAGTTTTTCTTATATTGCAATATTATAATCTAATTATACTGAAGACTTTTTGGTAGGTATTACTGCTGTTAGCTTAACATTAGTGTCTGCACTTCCTAATCTTTCGGTGTTCCTTTTATTTTTAGACTGAGATTTGCTAAAAGCTCAACATATTGTCTCAAGCCTTTATGGAAAAGTCAGCTGAAACTGAGCATGCTAATGGCAATGACTGAACACATCCAAAAAGTTATCTACTACCCAGCATCATCACCAGAGGTAAGGTGACTAAGTTTGAGGTTTCTCTTGTAGCTTCTCTTAATGAAAAATGACTGTAGGTAAGAACAGAAGAAGATGGCCTAAGATCACCTTTGAAGCAAAGGTGTATTGATTAAACAACTGTTCACTCACGTGCTTGTTTAATAAGAGTTAAACTTCCAGTCCCAACTACTCTTCTCTGTAGAGAGGAATACAGCAGCACTTCTCCAGGATAAAAGGCTAAAGGCTAAGACTGTGGGCTAAATCTCCTCAGTAGGTTGTTAAGCTGGAGTACCACAGTAGCATCGGTTCAAATTGGGAGGGATCTCAGGAGGTCTGTAGCCCAACCTCCTCCCCAAAGCAGGCCAGACCAGAGCTCTATCCACTTGGGTCTTGAAAACCTCTGAGGACAAAGATGACACAACATCCCTAGGTACTTGCTCCATCACATGACCATCCTCATGGGAAAAAATAAAAAATTCTGCTCATGGTCGTTCTGACCATTTCATTTCAAGTTATGTCTGTTTTAGCTCATCTTCCCACTACACACCATTGTCAAGAACTTGTCTGCCTTCTCAACAACCTCCCCTCAGTCCCTGCTGTTGGTCTCCCCCTTGAAGTCACCCCTTCTCCAAGTTGAACAGGCTCAATTCCCTCAGCCTGTCATTGCAGGGCAAGTGCTCTAGCCCCAACAAGTGTGATGGTCTCCACTGAACTTACTTCAGTTTATTAATAACTTTCCCATACTGGGGGACCCAAACCCGGATGGAGTATCTAGATGTGATCTAATGAGTGCTCAGTAAAGGGGGATGATCACTTTCCTTGACCTACTAGCAATGTGCCAGGTGACACAGCCCAGACAGAATGCTGTTGGCCTCCTTCACCACCAGGGCACACTGATGGCTTACATCCTCTGCCAGCACCCCAGGGCCTTTCCCACAGAGCTGCTCCCCTCAACCCCTTCATCCCCCAATAAATTTCATACATTTATGAAATATACGAATAAAAGTACCTTCATATGCTATAATTCTCCCTTCAGCTAGAACAAAATTAAAGTCAAATGTCAAGCCACAGAGGAAGAACACTGTCATTGTGATTGAGACACACTACCAGATGTAGGATTAATTACTTTTTTAGTCTTGTCACTCTGCTTTCATCCTCCTATTTGCTACAACATTGCAATGTGATGTTTGAAAAGGGAGCAAACGAGAAATTCAAGTTAACTGTTAGCAGAGAATTCAAACTACTTCTCTGCATTTGTGATGACTGGACAACACTCAAGAGGTTCACATGCTTCCTGAGAGACCTAAAAGAAGACCTACCTCAAAATGAAGCATCTATAGGAAAAGTTACAGAACAATTGTACAATATGAACATTAACAAGTTTTTAATGCATTAAAAGAAATCCCGTAGAGCAAAATAATTTTCTTTTTCCCAGTTACTCCCATTATTAAGCATTATCCTACTTCATGAACTATATCCCTAATACTATGCTGGTACTTTTCTCTCTCTCATTTTCTGCTTTTTAGTCAACCACGGAACACAACTTGTCACTGCATCAGTTGTTCCACGGCTGACAAATACTGTTTGAAAAGCCAGAATTTAGAAACATTTGGTCAAGTTGTGAGATAAGGAAGGATCAATATTTCATAAAAGTCTACCAAGTATCTAAACTGATTTGCCTTGGAGCAATTTCCGTGACCTTCCTCATACTTATATTTCCCCGTACACAAAACAGGACTAAATAAAATCCTTTAGTTAAAGGTGACAGCAATTTGATCATATTCAGAACAATTTATAGAAGTATGCATTTTTAACCAAATAACAATGATGATAATGGCTCGCCCAAAGCAAAACTGTATAGGGTTTTTTTGTTGTTTGCTTGGGGTTTTGTGTTTTGTATTTTGAACTTACTAGTCACATATTTTCTCAGTTGCTGATCAAATACAATAGGTGGATGCGCCAGACAGCAGCTTCTGGCCATCACATGCAGAGAACCAGGTACCTTGCTCCTGGACTGTACAGTAGGGATGCTTGAAATAAGATACTCTGTCTAAATGTGTGCTTTCGTTCTCCAAGATAAACCTTTTATTCTTGTTTTATCCAGAGGAGCAGAATGTTACCCCACAGTGGAAACAGATTTGAAAAAAAAACCAACTCCTATATTCACAGAATCAGTCACTGGAGAATGCGTTGTTAGAGAAAGGACCTTCTTTAGCATCCTACTAGCCAGAAGTTAAGTCAATGCTGTAAAATACACTCTCCTGTTCTCCAGTGTAATACAAGCAACTAAAAAGACAAAATCTTCAAGTCTAAAAAGACGGGAGCACTGAGGGGAGAACAAAGGGTTTCATACAACCGTAACATCATTCAAATCCAACAACTTCGATCATAGTTTTACTCCCAAAGATGCTCATAACAGAAATCATGAGAGACTGCTGAAAGAAATCTGGTCTGGTCTTTCTCCAAAGTTATAGTCTTCACTAAATGTATAATCTAAGCGATTTAGCTAAACCACTACAAACAAAAGCAGTATAGATAAACAAGGCTTAGGCATTTTCAACCAGATTTAAACTTTGTTTATATTTGTTTACTGTAACTGTGTAAATGATTTATGATTCAATGTATCTCAAAGTGGAAAAACAGTTGGCTCTGTAATACTTTATTATGTATTTTGATTTGAATAAACCTTTTAGTCTTTTAAAAAGTAAACATTCTTTTCAATTTAAAAATTACAAAGAAATATGAAGTTATCCAATTAACCCATGGGACAGGGCCGGAGAGGGGAGTGAAGGTATGCTGCATTATCCAAAGTTTGGCCTAAACACCAGATTTTTGGAGGATGTTTTATTCAAGGACAGAAAAACGGTAACACCAATGCAAGGAAGAAAAAAATAAATCTATTCCCACAAAAAAAATGCATATAGTTCTCCAATAAACACTAAAAAAAAAAAAGGCAGTCCATTCAGACAGAACACAAATTATCACAGTGTAGAGAAAATAATGCAAGCAATTTGAATTTTTCATCTACTAGGATACATCAGTGCGTTTACATCAAAATAATTTGACATTTATAGAAGATGTTGAAGGGCTTTCACAGTTCAAAGAACTCTCTTCATTTTTCAGCCACTTTGTGACTGGTCTTCTGAAAGCTAATCTAAACTGGCATGTCTTCAGTCATATTGAATTGGATTTATATGCCAGTAACTTTTAAAATAAAATAACTGATGGTGGGTGAATCTTTGATTTTTCTAAATCTTTTTGTAAAAAATGGCTTTGGGGATTTTCACATAACAAAATATGCCTACCAACAGCCTTCAAAAAGGTGTACATCCTTTACATTAAAATTGGCATGACAAATTTTGTGTGTGAATCAAGTTAGCAATGCTTTCTATTTTATTATGTAATACTATTATTTGATGACATAAAATTTAATTTTTCTCAAGTGATCCCTAACTGACTCAAAGTTGTCTAAATTCTTTCTTTTAATTAAAGGTGACTGCTCTAGGCTTTTAGTTTTAGAAAGTCATACATTATAGCATAATAATTCAGACATACAGATCATTAGCCACTTTTAAAAATACAGGCTGAAAAACATACTTTAAGATTCAGAAATCTTCACAGAAACACGTATTTTTCAATCATATCTATTTTAGTCTATTAATTGTAAACATTGTTTAGATTTTTTTTTCATGAATGAAAAGGCTTGACCAGTGAATGGATTAAGTTTCAGGCTGTCAGCTTACATAAAGACACAGTAACAGCTGAACCATCTTTTTCTCTTCCTTGGAGGTTTAAGGCTATGGAAACGTTGAGATAACAATCAGTCAAAACTACAGTAATTAGATATTTTATCCTTCTAAAACCAAGCTCTTTTTTCCACCAGCCACTGGAAATAAGTGCAGATTAAGCCAATTAAACTGCCAAAGAAGTGCTCTGTATACCACCAAATCTTTGGTTTGTGAAGAACTTGGTGTTTCTGAACCTTAAGAACTGATGGACTACTATTGCCTACTAAAGACAGCAAGAAGACTGCATCACTTATTGCACTTTGGGGATTAATGAAATGTGAGAGAAACAAGACAGTAACACACGGTGAAATCCTGTCTTCATGACGCAAGAGAAAGACCTTCTACTCATTTAATGAATCAAGGATTTACCTTACAACGTTAAGCTCCAGAAGAACTTAGTAACTTAACTTTTAATAAATACGGAATTTAATTTTTGAAAAAAATTAAGTAAGTTTCCATGGGAAAAACATTTACTTTACATGTAGTATTCACTGTTCCATATTTAGGTTCTGTCTTTAGTAATTTAAGTAGCAGAATTCAGTAGGAAAAGACTTCCTGCCTGGCAGACGACCCCAGCTCATCCTGAAAACCCCACAATTCTACCAGTTACTTCGGAAGCATATTAATACTTCCTGGCTACTTGATACACATGTTGAGACAGTCATTTTCTCTTACTCCTCTGGGAAGCTTTCCTCTTGAGCATAGGAATATCTACATAGTTTTTGTTTCCCTATCACAGGCACATTTTACAGCAAGAATAGCAGTGTACCATATTCTCAGTCATAAGCTTGTTCTGAACCAAGTCTGTGAGCCTTATAAACAAATCTGGAAAAGACCTCCTATGGTTTATTTCTGGTTATTAGAAGAAAAGTCAGAATAATAATGGAGGTGAGCTACTAAACGGCATCCATTGTAAAATAATCTGCCACTTGAAAGAAATCAAAGTCATTCTTGTTTTATATGGTTTATTAAATAAGCTTTGTATAAATAATGTTTGTTTTGTATGAAAGAAAAAGTATAGCAGAAAAAAAGGCAGCCCATGACGAATGGAAAACACACCATTTAAGGTTATAAACAAACAAACATACATATTTGGGGCATTCAGAACTCCTTTGACTTACTGCAAGTGATATTTCTGTCACATAATCTTTTCTTATTAAGGAATAAATACCAAGATTCTTGAAAACAGTATCTATGTCTAGATACTCCTAGCACTTGTTAGCATTCAATGTAGAGTGCACATTTCACCAACAAAACCAGCTCATTTTAAAATTTACTAAGTAAATATAATTGCAAACATAACAAGACAGGGGTGCTTATGCTTCTTAAATAATATCCAAAGACTAAATAAATATTGTACTTGAAATTTTGTTGAAAAGAATAAAGTTCTTATCTAGCAAAAGACTAAGGCACAGGTAGTTGTGCCAGTTTATAATAAATAAAATTTTAAAAATACCAGTGATTTTAAAGATACGCCAAGGCTTGAAACATTTGTTTCAGTCCTGTTACAAAACAGACACGATGCTTTGATGGAAGCCAATATTTTAAAATAAGAAGACACAAAGACACACATTCTCTATGCAGAGCCTGTTTTAAAAGGGAGATAAAGAATACATTTTTCACTTGTTTTGTTACTATGTTATTATTCTACAAAACGGGCTGGTCCTCAACATCACCTTTCCACAAGGCCTATATCAAAGAACTAACTGGACAAATAAATAAACAAACACTGAATGCCTAAATTGTGTTACGCACAAACTGGAAACAGACAATGTCTTTTCAACAGCTATTCAAGTATCCTTTTTTTCTTTCTTCATAGTATCTACTGGTATTCATCAGTTCTAAGACTATTTTACTTTCTCTGCCTCTATGCTGATTAGTTTAGTTCAGGAAGTCAGCACAAGTAATAATGCAAGATGAGAATTTTTTTTTCACTAATCAAAGATCATATATTTACCTTCTGCAAGCATGTCTGGCACATCTGCTTGATATCTAGGCCCCACTCTGATTTCTCCCTTGTCTGCTAAAAGTGTTTTCAGTGATGGATCATATACCAATGAATAAAAAAAAGTATCCTAAAAAAGAACACACATTTGCAACAGCATAATAATTTTTAAAATTAAGTTTGTAAATCTGTATCACCTTCCATTTGGAAATTATTAAAGTACCCCCCTCGCACACTTTTACAGAGCACAGGTTTGGTACATTAATCCTTATTTTAAATAATGCAGATGAGTACTTTTAAATGGTTAATTGAAGCTTCTCTCATTGCTAGGAGTTATTTCAGAACAGAGCAATCATGAAATGATTCACACACAAAAATAAATCAAGAGATTTTAAAATAATTAATTTAAACTGCTTTCAGAATTTAACGTGTTTCTTCTCCTAAGTATCTCTACCACACTGAGTTTGCACTATAAATTAGTCTCAAAAAGCATAGAACACTGCTAACATCTGAAAAGGGCTTACACAAAAGTCATATTGGCGTATCTGGTACAGTCACCTGAAGTACAGGGCAAGTCCTGTTTTCAGAAACATTTTTACTGATTATCAGTGGGTTTGGTGTAGAAATTTAAAAATAAATAGCTAATTTCAGCTAAAAAACACTATCTGCCTGATGTTATATTAAGACACTCCGAAGAAAAATATGGTTATTTTGGAGGGTATTTTGCAATACAATTATCTTGGGGAATTTTCTTCCCCTCTGGTAAGGCTAAGCACCCTAAGCTCCTTCTACAGACAATGAAAGGTGAGGAGACACTTTCCATACAATAATTCAGAGCCTTTAAAATTAAACTTCTATACTAAGTTGCCCTCTAGAGGAGCCTCTCTTGCTCTCTCTGTCCATTGACTACGGAAGATTCTTCTTTCTAGAACACCTCTAGGAAAAGAAAAAAAAGAAAAAAAATAAAAAAAAATGAAAAAAGCGCCATGTGAATTCTCCCTTAAGTATCCACTACAGGAAAGAGTCTGTGCATTTCTCTTTTGCAAGATACCATATGAATTACTTCAAATTAATTAGTTTTTAAATACAACCATATTCATAATAAAACCATCATTTAGGTATGTCAATTAAGTATTTATCCAATAACACTTTTAAAAATCAGTGCTTTCAACAACAATTTTTCAAACTTGTCATTCAAGAAAAGATTTTCAAAGTATTGTTTGCCCATTTATTAAAAATACAGCCATAAAAATCCAGAACCCCATCTCAATATTTACCCAAATAGAAGTCACATATTACCTCTTTCTCCAGATACGACAGCACAGACTCTGTCTCATTCAGAAGTGCAACACTGCATTTTCCCCTACACAAACATAAAGGAGAATTGTTACTTTGTAATAAGTTCAAATTTTTATTAAGTCAAGTTATTATTAAGTTATTTGCAAGAACATAATCTCGACATACTTTATAAACTTTTACATTAAAAATACAATAAAATGCACTTTGTCATACTTTTAAGATATTAAAATTAACATCAAAGCAACAAAAGGGTGGCTGTACTGACCCAAGCGCTCAAATGTATAAGAATTCTGCAGAACTAGGAAACAGTTTCAGAAACAGAGAAGCAATGAAGGAACAAGAGGTACTATGGCAAACACTAAATACACATATGATTAATAAAAAGACCTGGATGAATGAAACATCAGCTCCCAGTGACTCACCTCCAGTAAGTTCAGTGCCTAATTTGAAAATAAATAACTCAAACTAGAAACAATATAAGGTTTTACCAATGGTCTGTAAATGTAAAGTATGGAATGATTTCTAATAATTAATCATGGAATTCTTTTCGTTTCTTCTATGGCCACATTAAAATGCTAACTAACACATTTTTGTTCAGGCTACCAGTAGAAAGCTTCCCACTATTCAGTAGTGCTACAGATCTGCCCATGTATAACATATGTAGGTAACACAATGGAGTTCGACCCCACTACCCACACCCTTTATCTCCCCCCTCTCTCTAATCCCCTTCTCCCCCAGTATTCTTTTGGCCTCAAATTCCTCTCCCTCTGACTTCTCTGAAAATATTCTGAGAATTATTTTTAACAAATGGTATTTTAAAGAAACACACATAGATATGGATGAAAAATGTTAAGTGCGCTGAATCATCTTGCTAGCAACTGGCATTTTTATGCTATCATTTTCAACTGAGCTACGACTTTATAATAATATATATTTATGACCCCTTAAATACATCACCTTGTATTTCATGCAGCTAAATTTCATTCCATTTCTATCAGTTTAGTTGGTATTTACTAGAACGTTCCAGTGGCCTTATATATATGGCTGTAGGACCCCTGCCCAGAACACCTTTCTCCCATCTTCTCCCTTGGAACAGACCAGCACATAAATGTAGAAAATATAATTGTTTGCAGAGACCTCCTTGATTTTAAGATAACACCAAAGAAGTTATTGTCAAAAGCATCATTCATTTCAGTGAATATTGACTGTTAAGCTCAACCATAAGAATTAGATGCAAATCGTTAACAGCCGATCATTAAGCAAACATACCCAGCTGTTGTCTTATTCACTACCATTGCACATCATTGGAAATGGGGTTGAATCATGCATTAAATCTGCAGTATATATAACCTCCTGAATTCTTCTTCATCTCAGTATTTGTCAGGAGAACCACACCAAAGAGAAACAGTGGGAAGACGAGCGAGAAAAATCTGAGCAGAACACACGACAGCAGAGGAAAAGACTCCTGCAGTAGAGAATTAGCAAACCTTCTCTACACTCGACCGTCTCTTTGAATGGTTTTTGAAGTTCTTGGCCTTGATAATTCCAGAACATTCACTTCTAAAAATCAATTACATGTTGTACCATGAAGTCAGTTTGTCAACTTTAATGGATTTTTTTTTTTTATTGTTAAAGGCTAAACAGGAGTTTACCTTTCCAGTTTGCTTCTATTCCATATGCCTCTATTATGCTCTCTCTCCACTACAGCCCACCCCTACTTAATTCCAATTATTGCAGAGGCATTCCTTCACTGTCATTGAGACTGCAAGAGTATTTTATTGACTGACCTTATACCTTATTGTTGGTAAATTAATAAATTTAATTTTATTTCATTAAGAGATAAGATTAATCCCCCCAGTACATCTTCTAAGTAATTGAATTTCTATTTGATGTTACATTTCATTGTACAGCATTTTAACCATCCAATGGCTGGAGTCACACACAGGTAACATTTTATACGCACACGTGATATCTCACATGCATGGACTAGAGCCTCAGAAAATGACAATACTAGACATACATTAGTAGATATCAAGCTAAAATGAAAAAAGAAAAGCATTTGAAAACAGGTAAATTACATAAAGTCAAAATTAGAAAAAATTATCTGTATTACAGTTACCAGATTCTGTAATCTAGAAACCTGAAATATGTATTACAAATGATTTAGAATCTTTACCAAACACACAAAAGCCTACTGTTTATGTATCTCCTCTTTCTCTTTTTTCCATCAGAGGAAAATCCTCTCAGCCTATTGTAAATGGTCTACTGGGTTGAATTAAGCATCTAGCTTGTATTGCCTCTGGCATGTCTCAATCATGGATGCCTAGGAAAAAACGTAAGTGAACACGGATTTGCAGTGATATGTCCCTAAATACTCTTCAACCACCATTGCACCTTGCATCCTTTCTTCCAATACTAATAATCAAAAAGCCCTGGAGAGAAAGTTAATGTGGTTTAACCCACATTACAACAAGACCTGGAGTTCTTTCTCTAAGGCATGTATGTAAAAACCCAGAGCTTCTCCAGATTTAAATGTGATATTGGCCTCCTCACAGTATTCTGGAACTTCATTCATTAATGTTTTTAAACAATTTCAGATAACTGGGACAGATGGATCTATATCAAATAAAGAATCAATATAACAGGGTAAAATCTGAGTATTCTAACCTAGACAGAGGAAAGAAAAGGGGCAGAGACAAATAAAGTGAAGGAGAATATACACTGCGTTTACCAGATTCTAAGATCAGTTACACACCAAAATAAAATTATGCTCTCTTTGTAAAGATACTAGGATTTCTGAAAGTTGTGAGTATTATTTAGACTGGTAGAGTATAATACCATAGTTTCATTGTTCTATTGGTGGAGTCTCCTGCCCAAAATGTGTCACAAAACCTAACCAAACTAAGGTAAAAATTACAAAGAATTACCCAGCTTTTGTGAAAGAAAAAAATAAAAATTGAAGAGTTGTCTAATATTTATTCAGATATGAAACCTTCTTCCTCTTACCCAACTCTGATTCAAGCTATATTCCTCCACCAACCAACATTCTTGCCTTAACTGGTATCAACAGAGTAAATTACTAGTAAATAGCATCAGAAGGGCTCAGTGATGTTAAGATTACATATCTGGTTTTGACCTTTTTGTCAAATTAAAAATACAGAGAAAAATTATTTTTACTTCCTACAGAATTAGGCAAAATTTATCTTGTATGAACATTGAGGGAAGTTTTGGATACCTCAGCAATGTACAAATAACCACAAACAACAAAAAAACAAAACCAGTCAACGATTCCCGCCCCCCCCATAAAAAAACCCAACTAAAACTTTTATGTCTTCACTTTAATTCTGATGAGACTAAATTGTCCCTTGAGAATCCTTTCTGCTCTTAGAGGTACTTTGTGTTTAAACCGATCACAAATAAAAAGTTCTTCCACTGAGCTGACAACAATACGAACAAAACTTATTAAATCAGACAGCAATAAAAAGTAATTTAGAGGTCTTACAGTACATGGAGACAACAAAGCTTGCCTCTATATATGCTCATGGTATTACCAGCCTCTATCATATAAACCACTCAGGATTCAATTGCTTCCCCTGTCCTAGGAACCAGAGCTACAACTCAGAACTTTATTCTTTCTTTAAAGCATTAACTGTATGAAAGCTGTTTTCACATGTTACACCTTCCTTCACTCCCATTCATTAGAAGCTCATCTGCTTGTAAATGTTTTTATATCTTTCAGGTGACTCCACCAGTAGGTTGACAATTCTTGATCATTTACACCCATCAGCTAAAGGATGCCTATAAAGACCTATTTCTCCACACCAACTTCCACACTTCCATACTCAGTGAAGGCCTTCTGTTACAGTATAGAAATGAGACTCAAAAGCTTTCCAGAAAAATACCCTAAAATACTACTTTGGAAAAAACGCCTTCATGACCTTGTAGAAAAGCTTTTCTTTTAACAGCCCTAGCAGAAAGCCAGGACCATACAGTCCCACAGCCAAAACGCTAACCATCTACAACTGAAACAGTAAAGCACAGAAACAGTAATGAAGATTTTATAAAGAAATGGCAAGACATACTAGTCATCATGGTAGGTAGAAGTCTCAGTGCAGTGAACATAATGATTCCCCCCCGGTTTTAGGGAGCTATTTTTCTGGGGGTTGGGGGAGGTTGTTTTTAGTTGTTTTTTTTTAATGTGGAACAAAAAAGGAGAATAAAAAGGAAGACCTAGAAAATAAATGGCAGCGTTGTGAGACACAGATAAGACTGTCTTGGACAATTCAATAAAGAGCTCATGAAAATTAACACTTTATATGAGATATCAGCTGGTATGCGAGTCCTGAAGGGGAGATTTCAAAGACAGTAACCAGAGATAGGACCTAACAGGCCTTGGAAAGTAAAGATAAAAACCACCATGTTTGAGCAAGACCCAATGGAGGAATGAAAAACGTGGGAACATAATTCAGACAAGACCATGACAATGATCAGTATTTAGAACAGAGGAGCACAGTAAGACTACCCTTACTAACTTGTTCCAATGAAGACAACAAGACTATGATGACCAGTGCAAGAATTTAAGCTGTACGAAAAAAGCCAGACCAAGGCTATTATACAAGACAGTGTTATGAAAATATTTCAATATAACCTGGTTAAACAAACTAGAGCAAAACACCAAATTCTCCAGAAGAATAAGGATATGCATATCGGGGAAAAAAAATAATCAGACTTTTTGTTTGCACTGTCTGGCTAATTGTGCTTTAATAAGTTTTTTCTTAAAGTAATCAAAAGGATAGTTTCAAATCTTTATCGAAATTTAAAAACTTGATGCAAACAGTGGTCTTTTAAAACTACCAAAATGAACTGAAATCAACAGCAACTGTTTTGATCTTTTAAGGTCCTTGTTTGTTTCAGTACAGCCCCTACTTTTAAACCAGTGGAAAGCACTGCAATTCCCATTCTGCTATTCTTGCAAGCTATTTTTTCGTGTTTTCACCAGATGAGTAAGACAGCCCACGAGATACAAATCTTATTTTAATAGGGATTTCTTAGGACAGGAGGTATGCAAACAAAAATTACAGGAAGAGATGACAAAAGAAACAGAATACAGTGCCTGTTAACCAGGACAAACCATAGGAGTGGAAATGGCAACCTCATGGATATGGTATCATGCCATCTAAGTTTCCTTTTGTAAAGCAGATGCAGTTTGAGCAAGACTGATGCAGTGTAAGAACTGTCAGAAATCACTGCTTTGGGTTCCTACCAAGTCAATGAAACTTCACATGCATTTGTAATTCAGATACAAGTTCAAGAAAGAAAATAATATATGCAGGCATGACCCCACAGACTTTGAAATTCTGCTATTAACAATTATTAATTGCCCTCCTGAATATGGTGGAATGATGTTGAGTAATTCTGTACAGATATACCAATTATCTCTTGCTGATCTTCATCAAGAAACATTGTCTCTCAGCAGAGATTTAGAACGCAGAAGTGTGAGTCACTAGCTAGACAGTGTGAGAATAAAGTAACAGGAGAGAATATTAGGAAATACTATGCTTGTGATTTGATTTTAACATATGTTGTTATTTTAATGACAACCAGAGACTCGACTAAAAAGAAGGTGCATAATGAAGAGGGGTAGAAAGGTTTTATGCAGGGGTAGAACTCGAGAGTAACATTTCCCATATTAGGCATAAAGGGAAAGAAGAGGAAAAAAAGGTACAGATACTGAGTAGAGGAGGAGAGGGCTACCTTAAATATAAAAGTTTTTTCCTGAACTGTCTTAAATGGGAAAGTGTTTTGAAGATTTCCAATCAAACAATCACTTTGAGCCAAGTCTTGACAAGCAGTCTAAATTGCAATGATGATGACCAAACCACAGAGTAGGAACTGTGGAGTCCAAAGAGCTTCTGCTAATTACATGAAATTGATTCCCCAGTTATGGGAAGCCAATACAAAAAGTACGTGTGTATTTTACTCTTAAGCACAGTTTAAGGGGCACAGAATGATGCCGACAGATGTGTACCAAAGTCTTTATAGTAAATGTCAAGTTCTTCAGATTGCAAAGATATTTACAACTGGAGAGCAAGCTATTGCACAACACTAAAAACAAGAAAATAAAAGCATCATCATAGTGATTTAAATCTGCAACAGACCTCTGCCTGGAATTTGACTTCTAAAATATTCAATCAATATCCAGAATTGACAGAAGAAAGATCTTCATTGTATTGACTCACATTTAATTGGCTTGAGTTTGGCTCTGCTTGTTTAGAGAGCTGTCTCAATCACAAGAAAAAAAAAAAAACCACAGCAAAAAACATTTGATAGGTGAATACTACTGGGATCTGTGTCTCGAACAAAATTATACCAATCTCCCAAACAGTAAAAGATTGTGTATCTGTGGCCAAAAGACAGATCAATAAACTTGGTATTACCTGATTAACACACTCTTGATCAAATACAAATTAAAAACAGAATGCACAGTAAATTGACTTATGTACATCTAAATGAACCAGTAAATAGCTGGCATCTAAACATATGCGTAGATCATATGGATGGCCCAGGCTTTTTATGCTGCATGTGGCTTTTAGTCAAAAAATTCAGTGTTCTTCTTAATTAGAGTTGGAATGCTGATTTTGAGCACTCTAAATTGGTCGGATTTAAAGGCAGTTTCTTGGAGCAATCATGCATAACTGACATGGGTTTAAAAGTAATTTGTAGATAATGTTCAAATTTTTTTGCATATTCTTAAGGTTCCAACTTTTATATAGTTCTCACTACTGTTATCTAGTCACAATCTAAACAGGAAAAAGCATTGTAAATTTGTTTCACATTGAGAAAAGACAAAATTAAAGGAGACACCGCATTCAGTAACAATTTATGCAGTTTATATGTTTAAACTGCTACATTGTTAGCTGAAGAGCCAAAGCATTCAACAACTCTACCAGAACATCTTACCTTAACAGTTGCAGAAAATGTTAAGAGGTAAATGCATGACAAGCTTTAATACATTATCACTTAAAACTGGATTTACACTAATACTGTTCCAGTCTACATTATTGACTGAATCTTATATTGTGTAGCTGAGAAGGGTCTGCAAGAAAACACTGAGTAGAAAGAACAATGCACTGAGTGTCACAGAGAGAGATAAATCTTTTCTTGGTCTGGGCACAGTAAAACTACATGTTTTGATATCTCAAAATAAGCATAACCATATGTAAGCTTTCTATAAACTATTATAGGAAACTCAAGTCACTGATATTTTTCCTCTAGAGATTAATTCATGCTAAAAACTAAAAAAATTGTTACCTTTTAGCACAGCAATGCACACGTACTGAACAAAAACACAGCGGGCTGGTTAAGAATGATTTTTCAGCGTGACATTACAAGGTCGCACAGCTCAGAAGCAATGCACATCACTTTATGTAACTGAAAAAGTTTTGCACCATACGAAAGACTCCTACTTTGTAATTATGTCACTACAGGGAAATAACATATTGATTTTCAGGTATTTAAGTGACAGCCTTTCACCAATAAATACACTTTTTCTTATACTGTTACTAGTACTGGCTATTGACCACATGTGAAAACAAGATTCTGGCCTAGACTGAATTTTTCATCTTAAGTCACGTAAGAATTCTCCGAATTCTACTGGAGAAGAAGGGAAAGGAAAAAAAAAATAAAAAAATCAGACATGCTTCTAAAGCCTCTTTGCTCTAAATAAACTCAATCCAGAAAGGAAGAATTCCTTTCTTAACCATCCAAATCATCAAGTAAGCACGTGCCTATGCAAAGTAGATTCACTCCTTAGCCAGTCTGATTTATGCCAGAAAATCAGGCTTATAAGGCTCAAAGTAAGCTTTTAAAAACTAGGTAAAATTTGTATCTCGTATACACACACACAGGGTATATAAATGCATGCACACAACTCTCCCATTTGCCAGAAACTTTTAGTTTGCCAAGAATGTCAAAACTACAAATCCTGAGGTAATATCACTAAATCCTAAGGTGCCATGCCTTATAAAGTCACAACATTACTTCTATAAAATGACGTGCCCTATCTGTCTTGAGCTTCAGACCATTTGGTCTGTTTTAAATGAAGGAATCCCATATTCAGAAAAAAGTACTTCTCTACACCTTAGTTGTTTGAAGTAGCAGTATTAGTGAGTCTTGACGAGATCATGAAGAATAAAGCACAGCATAAACAAATCCGTATGATATAAACTGAGTCATTTATTATGCATTTAAAAGGCACCACACTTTCACAGGCAGTTCATAAGCACTACATGTTTTTGTAAACTGCACATACCTATAGTACTTTTGCTAATACACCTACGAAGTGGTACCAAAGTTATTTTAATCTACTCAGGAGCTAGGGGATAATTTAATGATAACAAAAAAACACCCTAAAAAATAAAAAACAACCAAAGAAAAACAAAACCCTCCAGACTAAAAAAAAAACCACGACACTGCGTTCTGGATGCATTACTGATCAGAATGTCGTCAAACATACAGAGGAAAAAAAAACAGAGTAAAAATGTATTAAACTACTACAGGGAACAATTTCAGAACTGAGGGAAACCAAGATTCTTATAGCTTGACACTTTAGAAGTTTAAGTATACTTTTTTGTATGCTTACATGCAAAAATATGCAGAGGCTCCAAATTTTCTGATAAAAATTAAAGAACCCTTCTCATGATCAGACTATTTTGGAAGTTCTCTAATGTCACACGTGCACAGGCATTCTGCAAAAAACATTCACCTTCTCCCCAATCATACTGATCAGCTTTTAAAAATTATATTATGCAATCACAATCTTTAAAAGGCTCATGAAGTCCTTTCTGTGTGGGAACGGAAGCAATAAAACAAGCCAAGAGCATCTTAAAATAGTTTGGGGTTGGTTTGTTTGTTTCCTAAATAAAGGGTATGTATGAAAAGAACTCTTAAGTTAGAAAGAACTGAAGATTCCAGAATCAGAGTTTAGAAAGTTTTTCTGAATTAAGGCCATAGGTATATAGAAAGCTTGAATTTGCTGCCTATGCCAAGCAACAAATATAATCCTCTAAGAAATACAAGAAACATTTAGTTCATTGAACGACAGATTAAATAAATATGCCCCATTAAAGATTAGGGTGTAGATTTATTAGTGTTATTTAAATAATCTCCATAAAGACAAACATGCACATACTACACAGGTATCATACACAGTCATGTTGAGTCCAGAAATCAAGCTCAGCAAGAATTTCAGCATCTTGAAATTGTGCCCAAGAAAAGCAAGAAGTACTCTGTGAAAACAGCCTCCAGGAGAAAAAAAAAATACATAAAAAAATACTATGTTATCAGAATCCCTGCACTTGTAAAAAAAGTAGAGTGGTACAAACACACCTAATTAGCAACTGATAAAACTATAAAGAAAATGGTAAGTTATCCATCACTTGGAAATTTTTGAACCAAGCATGGATGTCTCATGAAATATACAATTTAATTCAAGCACAAACAGTTGGATCACGTCAACAGCCATTGCACAAAACTGTGCGGCCTGAATCAGGTAAAAGAGCAACTGAAGAGGTCACGACAATCCCATACCTCTCTTTTGTCTCAGGGAAGAACTCTTAAAAACTTGTTTTGAAACTTTAACTTACCAGAAGGATTGCTAAACAGAAGTAATTCAGCAAATTTCATTTTTATTTACTCAAGATAAATATTTTTCACCCTGCTGCAACTATGAAAGAATTCTGACAAAGTAGTGGTTTACTCCTTAACCCTAACAAAAACCCACACAACTGTATCAACCAATTAAATCACCAACATGATAGCAACCAGATATAATTATATATTTGAAATCCTCCTTCCCCTTCACAAATGGCCACCATTCTCTGAAACTTTTCTCCATTCTCAGCTTTGATTTTAGTCAAATTCTGCATACAAGCCTCTTTTTACTTTGCATAAATGAGTTTGGGGTTTTTTCGTTGGTCTGTATTTTAAAGAGAGGGTGGTGTTATTACATTATAGAGCAGTCCAAAAGATTCACACCTGATTTTATTATGACATCTGAGAATGCTTGGCTTATGTATGCTTTCCAAACACTTAAAATAGTAATAATAGAACACAAAACCCCACAACCCAAAGACTGAAACACAGTTATCAGCAAACAAGAGCTAAGCAAAGATAATGAAATGGCAAGATGAACCCTGACGGATAAATTCTTCTACACAACTCATACGAAGTATTAAATTTAAAAGCAATTACAAGTGATCTTAGAAGTTAATGCAATCTTTTACAGAAATTTAAATGTGCTTATCACCTATTAACTCTTGGGACTTTAAGAATAAAAAATAAATTTAAAGCCCAAGTCAGATAAACCAGTGCATCTCTCCAACAAGATAACCATTTGCAGGTGGTGAATTTTACAACACTGGCAAACAATTTCACCTTTACAACAACCTTCAACATTTTTCCCCCCCTATGCCTTCTCATGCCTTTCCAAAATGCTGTATTTGGTAATGCTGGAATCTCTGAAAATGCAAGTTAAAGTACACAGCACCTCAGCTCAACTCAACCCCTCTCTGGGACTGGCATTGCTTACAGAAGCCATCTGCACGAATTCTGGGTGTGTTTACTGTGTGACGTTAATGAAGGAGAGCACTCAGCAAGCCTGGCTGGCAGCATAACTCTGTTACAAGGACATTTGGGGATTACGGTGCCTGGCAAAACTGCATCTGTAACATGCAGGGATTAGGAAGGAAGGAGAAACTTCACTGGAGGGGTGCTATCAGCCTTACACATTTGAGTGGATAAGGGAGGGAACAGTTTCACTTGTAACTTGACAAGTAGGCACTAAGGTAACAAGCTATGTTTTTGAGACCCAAAGTTGTACATCAGCTTGTACTGTACCACATGCCATCGCGCCAGAATGGTGCTGCACTGAGCTTCACAATTATATCTTCTCAAATACATTCCAGTGCAAGAAAACTGTGTCCATAAGGCAGCACTGTCATGTTTAATTACTACTATACTACCTCCTTTGAATTCTTTTCTAAACCCTTTTTTTTTGGTGTCAAAACTTATACAACTTCCTAAAGCTACTAAAATGGCATAGTGACACCTAATGCAAAGGGGAAACCAGATGAAGTCTAAAAAATCCCAGTATTTATAACAAAACAAATTATATCTCAGCAGAATTATATATAATGTATATAACAACATAAAAAGTATGAGAATAAGGAATGAAACTGTATTTCAGTAATTCAAAAGCAAACAAACTACATCAGAATTATTTGAATCTCAACAATACAGACCAAAGAGCTTCAGAATTAGACTTGCACATCAAAGAAATCTAACCCGCTAAAATAACTGCAAAGCATCTCAATGATAAAGTAGTGGAACCAGGTGTATAAATGAGACAATACTGTATTTGTAATTGTGAATTAGAATAAAAGTAATCTCAGTCACAGGGTTGGGGGGGGAAGCAGTAATTTCCTCTGCCACTCAGTTAAAAAAAAAAACAAAACACAAAAAGAGTAAAGTTAAGAAAAGAAGAAAGACAAAACAAAAGCAGTAAAAGTATATTGGTAAAAATTAAATAGAAACATACTACACCAGGTAAAATTATTTTATTCCCTGAAATTACAAGCAGAAAGGGAACTAAAAGCTTCTTTTCTTGGCTGAAGATGTCAGTAAAAGTTCAAGATCTATAGCTGCCAAAAGCAACTATAGATGGTTCAGCCTCCTCTATTCTCTTAAAATCACTTTTAGCTTTCTCTTCTTCCTCCCAAAGTGACTGAGCTTTTATATTCTTACTCTTGAGAGAACTAATCTCCATCCTCCACTCTATTCCATTGTACCATTTATTTTCTCCTATAAATCCAATTATTCCTATCTATGGGCTAAAACTGCAGGTGGTAAGAGCAGAGGCCCACAGAATGGAGCTACTCGGACTTTTACTGTATGAGCATCTGCTAGCTTTCTATATGGAGATGACTGGCTCGGTAGACCAGTGACAGTAGTGATTGCTGTCTACCCTGACTTCAGCAAGGCCTGCAGTGTGTTCCATAGTGTCCTTTAACCAGATTGGTAACATATGGAACTAGGTAAGTAGACAATAAGGTTGGAAAAAAACCTAGCCAGACTACCAAGCTGTAAAGGTTGTAGTGAGTGGTATGAAGTCCAGCTGGTTACTGCAGGCATCCCCCAAGTGCTGATACTGGGGCCAACAGTTTAACATCTTTATTAACAATCTGAACAAGTTAACTGAATACCCTTTCAGCAAGTCTGCAGGTGATACTAAACTGGATTTGTTCACTCTTGCGGTATGACAACTAAAGGGAGAAATCCTACTGCTGTCTTCAGTTACCTAATGAAATGATATTTAAGATGGAGCCAGGCTGCTTTCAGAGTGATAGGACAAGAGGTAGTAGACAGTAAGTTTCAACAAGGAAAATCCCAATTAGATGACAGGGAAAAAGTTTTTATCATGATGGTGGTCAAACACTGAAACAGACACCCAGAAAGGCTGTGGATATTCAGGAGCACTGACAGGAGGAAGTTGGAGGAGTACCACCTTCACAACATTTCTATCCTCTTTTACAGGACAAGCTAACTAATAAAAGTTACAAAAACTATTGAAAATCACAGAATCTGAACATTAATAAGTTAAAAAGCTAAACAAGGAACACTTTGCATTGTATTTTCCTTCTGGTTTCTTTTTAAAATAGAGTCAAGATTGTTAAAACGTCGTTAGACTCCATAAAGCTTGGTCTAGAATTCGTCTGGTAAAGGCCTTAGCAACACGTGACAGCGCAAGCCTACAGCATTCATCTCTTCTGAAAAGTAGACGGAAGTCATCACTCTGCATTTGCCTACTGTGCTGTGCTGCATGTACTATGAATTCACGTGTTTTTCTGGCTTCTTTGTGAAGTATGTACTGGAGAACCTCTATTGTATTTGCTCCTAAGTTCTGAGGTGAGAAGACATTTACAGTACTTCTTCTATGTAATCTTCTCTCTACAAAGAGAATACCTTATTTCAATATCTAAATGTCAAAGTAAGTAAAAGAAACTGTGCGGGATTATTATCTCTATGCTGTAGCTGAAGAAGCAGAATCTGACAGTTAAATGACTTTCTCAAAGTCAGAGAACAAGTAGCTGAATCAAGCACAGGAAGTTAATGTAAAAATTTCCAACTTCTACTTTTTGTGTTGGCAGTGAGAAAGATAAGCCACACATGTTCCAGTGAGAGAGAAGATACATATGCACATACAAAGCCTTTCTCCTATTGGAGCACATACACTATTTTTTTAGTATATACACCTTTTTTTTTGGTAGCTTCTCATCATTTATGGCCTGAAACAGCTGAGGAGAGCTGGATTTAAGGAGAAAAAGACAATTCCTTCAGAATGCAATATAAGAGCCCTTGTTTTACACTCACTACACTCCCACTTGTCACTGTGCTCTTCCTTTTCCATTTCTAGGTACATCATTCGCCACCCAACACAAAAAAGAATTTGCTTGAATGCTAAATAGGAGATGACATGAGCACTTACATCATTTACAGAAAAAAAAATAATCAACAAACCCTTTCTGAGCTTTAGTAAGCCTCTTCCTACATTAGCATTAGGGCAATTTAAAACAATTCTTGAAATGCTTTTGCAACATTTAGCCCAACTCAATCATGACTTCTTCACATTTACTTAAGTGAGCTGGGGTAATTTTATTTTTAACTGTGTGCAGCCCTACACTGCAGATCTGACCACTGAGTCACTGTCTTCTTTCCAAACCCATCTGTGGTTTCCCTGGGCAGACAAAACGGCCAAAGTTCCTCTGGCCATCAGAAGAAAAACTGAAAAAAACCTCTTGCAAAGTAGGAACAGACTGACTTTATACCACATTATCAACTGATGCTCTAATTGGCAAGCCAGAGCTCTGAGACTCTTGTCCCTTGCTCAAACATGAAGTAGCAGAAGGAAAAACCAATGTCATTTCCAAAGCAGTTCATGACCCAAAGCAGTTCATGACACAACGCAGCACAACTCATCTGTGATCAATTGCATCCTTTTGCAAGATAAAAGGCTGAAGTGTTCAAGCAGGTGGGCTACTGGCAGGCAATCCACCTCAACAGAACACACAGATAAATGATATTTACTTTTTCTTACCTGATATGTGTTGCCGGAAGGGACTCATACTGGCGAGAAAGGAAGAGCTCTCTGTGCTTCAACTGATGTTTCTGTTTATCAGTCAAATCAACCTCAATTGTAGTTTCAGACTCTTCTTCAACTTCTTCTGCAGAGAAGCAGAGCGTAGGTCGAAATTAACTCTGTTGCATAACACCATTGCAGCCATTTCACTTGACAAACCCCCCCACCCCTTAGCAACCTCCCTTAGTACTTCAAAGAAAAGATGAGTTTAAAAAGACTACAGTTTATGTAACTTGACAGAATATTAAGTATTTTGAATTCTATACCTTCTATTTAACCTCTTAATAAAAATTATCCTCTTCTACTGTACTAACGCATTGATGTCTTTCACACAGCTGTAAGAACAATCCTGACAACATTACTCATTCTTTTTTCAACTTCTTCCATCTGTTTTTTCTCTGGGGGTGCCTCTTGCTTGCTGACCACTTCTGGTTTAGATTTTCTGTTGCTGATATTGGTATTAATAAAACTTTTACAAAAGTCCGGGGGAAAAGCATACTTTCTATGAACAGAAATTTACTAAACACAATTGCAGTCTAAGACTGCCAAATTGCAGTTTAAAAAAACTGAAAAAGCCTACTGCCTTCCATTAGATACTTGCTTATTAGATATTGACAACAAATAGTTTATTTTCATATTTAAATAACATTTAAAATTATTTATATTTTAAGCAAGACAGCACTATTTAATCTAGAAGATAACATCTGTAACAGCAAATCATAAATTCTATAGTTCTTTTTGGAGGATATTTTCAGTTGAAGACTTTTATAGTTAGTATAATCTGAAATTTTCTAGTATTACTTTGTATATCATAAAGCGAAGGAAACAATTCCCTTTCAAAAATTTAAACCAACTGTAAACTGGGAACATAAAAGAAGAAATAAAAGCAGATACTAGAAAGCGTCACACACAGAGTTAAAGAGCAATGTTCACAGTGGTTGCTAACATGTCATACGATGACAGGTTCTCCAAATGGCTACCCTGGAATCTCCATGGCTGAAATCTGCCTTCCTAGTGGATCCTTGGGACATGCAGAACTGAATCTATACTTCTAGCTTCCCAGAAAGGACAAAAAGTCTCTGTGAATATTGTATGTGAAAATACAGATACTTTAATAAACTTCTGTAAGATTCATCAATTTTCTACCTGCTAAATTATCCATCAGCTGCAAAACCAAGTGTGCTTTACAAAATACGTCTCAGAAATTAAACAACAAAACATCAACATTAGGTAGTATTTCACGTAACCACCTAACAACAGATCACCCAATCCACTCTTCCAACAATAACCATTTTTAGAAACAACCTACAGACACTATCTCAAAATGAAGCATGCCTGCATGCTCGTGGCAACCAGTTCTCTCCAAATGCAACACATTATTATTTGATTATTTTTTGTTAATCATGTCTGTGTGTACCTCATTCCATTTCTAATAGTTCTTTCGACAAAACTGATAAAACAATACACTTTGATATAACCAACTTCTTCAAACCCAATTCCATCCATTTTAAGTCCATCTTGCTGTAGACACCCCCACTCCCCCATCAGCTTCCTTTTTTTGGAATGTTTTGTGGGGAGACAGAACAAGAAAAACAAAAATGCAAACAAGACTCTCCCCAGTCTCACCTGACAACCCACAGCCTCATCTGACACAGGTACACGTTCAAGTCAGACCATAACTCAGTTCAGAATTATTCTGGCATCTATAACACTAGCAATAAATAAAGCTTAAAAAAAAAAAATCTGTGCAAAGGCAAAGCACTTTTTTAATTAAGCAAGTAATTACAGAAAAAATATAAATTAATGTTAAAAGGTTTGTGTTTCAAACAATTAATAGCTACAATTGTTTATTACAGTAAGTCACCATTACAAGCTACATTTGTATTTCAAAGTTCAAGTGTTAATATTTCTTCTTAAAATACCAAGATGTGCTAGTGGTTACTTTATGGGTTTGGGGCGGGTTTTTTGGTTTTTTGTTGTTGTTGTTTTGTTTTTTTGTTTTTTTGGGGTTTTTTTGTTTTTTGTTTTTTTTTTTTTTAATAAATGTACTGCTTGTACCATTCTACGCGTCCAAAGTTCTCAGTTGGCTATTTACTTCCTCTCCCCTTCCTAAAAAACATCAAAGCAAGGTAATCTCATGCTATAACTATCTGAAAGCAGCTGACACAAAGGAGTCTGTTAGAAAGCAATTTAGGCATCCAAACACAGGTGTCTGGGGTCATTTTAGATTGATGTATACAAAACATCTGACTGCAGATATGGCACAAAACACAGAGGAATATGTGCCACTTTAAAGTGCCTGCAGGGAGCCAGAGATGATATTCCAGAGAGTTTAAAACAGCTCTAGACACCTATGCTCAAGTATCTTCCTCAGTGTAAGAATTTAAATTTAAAAAATAATTTTAAAAAGGCCAAAATTTTACTTGTATTTATTGTACTAATCTTACATAAACCAAGCAAGTGTTGATCCAAGAGCCTGAAGCTGAAATTAAATCTCTTACGCACCTCTTAAAACACTCCAAACCTAGACATGAAACAACGTAACTTCTTCTATTGTATTTTTAAAAATGAAACATATGTTTTACTCATGATGATCTGACAAGCTCTGTTAAGTAGCACAAACCATGGCCAGATAGAACAGTTTCCCTCTTAACACAATATAATTTATCACCAGGATAATTTTACAATTTTTTTCTTCAGCGTTACAATATAAAAACAATGTTAACAGTACTATTAGCTCTTATAAATACAAGTAACAGCTTGCCCCAGCAGTAACACAAAGCTGTACTTAGAAGGAAAAACTGGATAGCGCAAAAAGGTGAGAAAACTAAATTTGCTTGATGGCAAATACAAATAGAAAACCAATTTGCTTGATGGCAATACAAAGAATTCTGCATTTCAACAAACCTCTAGATATGTGCAAAAGCCTTGTTCGAAAGCAGCTATCAGGCCTTAGCACCTACTAGAAGAAAAGTGATGAACTTCAGTACTTTTGGAGATCTCTTCACCTCTTTGACTCAGATTAGCAACACGTGGAATTTAATTTGCCATCCAAGGAGAGGTTATTCCTGTCAAAAGGAAGGTACCTATAGGAAATCATAAAGTAGCACTAAGCTAAGCACATTTTCAGCACTCAGGAAGAGAAATAAAGCAATGGCTCAGAGTGAGCAAATATTTTAATGGAGCGATATGGTGATGACATACACAGGCCTCATCATTCCAAGATCAAAGAGAAAAGAAAATTCAATTGAAAATTTTTCAGCTTAAAAATATGCTGAAAGTCTTAGGTATAACTACAGAGGTATAACTACAGAGATGAACACTATCAGTTTCTGAAAATGACGCAATCCCCTTCAGGCCGTGGGCGAAGTTTAAGATAATGCTGATCTGTAGTACTGTTTACAATAAATATTTCATTATTTAAAGGAAAAATCCTGGAGAGCAAAAGCAGGCATCTTCAGTGAGCTTTTAAAGCTTTAAGTCTATTTATTATACATGGGCTTTCTAATCAGCAATTGTAAATACTCACTTTGATCCCGAAAACCAGAGTGATACTTTCAGTGGCAGCACTGCACACTTATCCTTTCCCTTTTTCCCTCTGATGTAAGTAAGATTTAACTGACAAGCAAGCAATGGATACTGGGAAGAAACCGTAATCCTCACTCATTTTACATATGTACTACTACTTTTAAAAAATATGATAAACTCTTTTTTTCCTCTTTGATTTAATTTGTGGGATTCACTGGTAGAATATGCCGTTGTTCTTAGTGAGCGTGAGAATAAGCGACAACTGTCCATGCCACCTAGACTTCATATACAGTGTCTTTGTTTATAGTTAAGTAATGTGATGACTCAAGCTTGCCACTAGGAAGAACTGCTTGTTTGTACAACTAAAATCAAAATAAACTAAGGGCAAGTCTCTAGAAACACAATACACCCATTTAATAGAAAGTGGTTTAAAAATAGCTAAAATAAATTCTGAAAGACACTTAAAGGTTTAAATGTGACTCAAACCACTCTATGGATAAACACCAGCTAACAAACAAGTTAAAGTCCTCTAACATATTACTCTTCCTTAACTAAGTCAAAATAACCCACCGTGTGCTCCTCTCATCTACTGCAACAGAAAGTAAGAGAGATTAGTTTAAACACTGAAGGCTGTCTTCAGGGAAAGGGAGTAAATCTTCAGTTTTAAAAGGAAGAAGAAAGTTCTCCCTCTATTGCCACCAAACCCCTGACTGTTATTTTCAACTACAGGTTGGCTGGATCACAGAACCATGGAAACATGAAGTAGTTCAGGCTGGAAGGGGGCCTCATGAGGTCTCTAATAAAAACTCCTCCTCAAAGCAGACTCAGCTGCGAGGTCAGCCCAGGTTGCTAAGCATTTTATTCAGTCGGGTCTCCAAAACCTCTGAGGACAGAGACCATGTAATCTCTCCAGCAACCCAATCATGGTGAAAAAGCTTTTCCTTATATCTAATCTGAATCAGTCCTGTTTCAATTTAGTCACTATGAAGAGCCCAACTCCATCTTCTCTATAACCTCCCCATAGGCACTTGGAGTCCACCTTTTCTCCAAGCTGAAGAGGCTCAATTCCCACAGCCTCTCCTAGCGGGGCAAGTGCCCACATTGTGGTCTCTGCTAAGCTTGCTCCAATTTATCAGCAACTTTTCTGTATCAGGTGCCTAAAACTGGACGCAGTACCTAGATGTGATGCAATGAGTGCTGAATAATCGGGGGGTAACTACTTGCCTTAATCTACTGGCTATGCGCCTGGTGATACAGTTCAGGATGCTGCTGGCCAACTTTGTTGCCAGGGCCTCGCTGTCTGGCAGCATCCTCAGGGCCTTTCCTGCAGAGCTGCTCCTGCAAGCCCCTGTTCTCAGCCTGTATTCCCTGCCAGGGGCTCTTCCTTCCCAGGTGCAAGACTTGGCATTTGTCCCTGCTGAGTATATTCAGGTTCTTGATACCCCATTCCTGCTGCTTTCTAGGAATCCCTGACTACCAGCCCTTCCCTCAAGCGTATCACCTGGTCACCCCCCCCACACTGTCTTGTCACCTGCGAATGTGATGACAGTGCACCACATCGCCTGCTCCAGGTCACCGATAAAGACAGGTCCCCATAGAGATCTGTGTGGGACTCCACACACAGTATTAAGCCTTAACCACCACCCTCTGACTCAGATCATGCAAATAGGTTTTTTTATTCACCTAGTTGTCCCTTAATTCAGATCAATTCCAATTCCTTGGCCTGGTGTGCCTACCAAAAATGCTAGTGCTGGCACAAAAGAAAAAAGGCAGCAATAAGAGACTTTAACTGGGAAGACACAATGGGAAAAACCAAGACCACTTCTTTCAACAGCAGCACGGACCGATGCTGAATTAGATCAGTGGTGTAACCAAAAACTGAGGTGCATTAACTTCCTACCTCTCAAACTTAATTGCTTCCAATTTTGAAACCACATCTCAGCTTAGCTGCATCCGGCTTACGCAAGCTTAGATGGAGAGATTTAAATCACTAACACAATTTGTGGAGTTACAGCAGTTTCACTAAGTTTGTTAAAATACCTTTAAAATTCTACAAGATGAGTGTAAAATTCAGTTCAAAGAATGCCACTAAGCCCTAACGTCAGAATAGTTTCTAAACTTTTTTCCTTTCCTGTATACATTTTTCTTCTATACTCAGCCCAACAACTATATGCATTATAGGTATCACCAACATATTTTAAAATCTACAGATAAAACGCCGAGAATGCTGAACAGCAGCAAGTTTACCACACATCAAAGGAAAGACGGCTGTGCTAAGTCTCTTTTAAGCTTAGCTGGTTGTGGCGAAAGCATCAAGTGCGCATTTGGTAGTTAGATGCTACAGCAGTAAGAATTACAAATACAGGCTTTTGAGGGAGAGGGTACATGAGTACAAAAGATAAACATTAAGTCTAACCATCTGAACAACTCTATTCAGACTAGGAATGAAGAGCTCTCTTAGGTGAGCAGTTGGCCAATTTGCTCATCTGCATGAGGCTTCTTGCCACAGGTTGTGTTGTACTAACTTAGCGGTGATATTTAAGCCCCTAGTGCTATAGTAAAGCAGTTTAATCAACTTTGTGAGCTAGACTATGCACAGTTACACTGTCTATTTGACAGAGAAAGTGTTTACCAAAGCTGATAATTAGCTTTACTTACACCATGTCTGTTAGTACAATGTTCAGATGGCTGCTAGAATATGTAACATCAGTTTGATATTTGCTGTTACTATCAGATAGGATTAAGAATCTAAAGCACAATTTGTATGGATTATGAGTCATTTAGATAGCATATTACTATGTAAAGTGTGAATCTGAGCAATTCTGCAGGTAGGAAAAAAAGACTGATGGGTTCTGCTTAGAGGGAACAGGTGTACTTTTAATTCCTATTGGATAGCAGATACACACATGGCCTCTAAGGGGTTATCCAGTTTTATTATGCAGTTTTCCAAGTGATCCTCCCTCCCACATTGCCTCATCATTATTCTTCTAAAGGAGGTCACAAAAAAAACATAACTACACTGCACAACCATTAAGAACTAATATGCCACACCTACTCTCCAATAATAAAAAATATTTCTAAAATCACACAAAAGGGTTTTTTTGAGTAATTTCAAGTAGCCTATTAAAATAATAACAAATCCCAGGACAACAGTCACTTGTAAGCAACTGGAAAACTATCTCATGTTTATCACAGCCCTGTAGCAAAAACATTTAATGAAAACTATCACAGTTTTCATTACCAGAAAACGCCACCTTCCAAAACTTGATGGGTGGGGTTTTTGGGTAACTGGTTTCGGAGAAGGAACTCGTGGGTGGAAGGCAGGGAAGGATTACCTTCATAAGTAGCGTGAATCATGATGTGCTACATTAATAAGTATATCCTAATAAATTAAATTCAACATGAATAAATACAAGAGTAAGCACACTAGTTTTTTAAGCCTATGATTCAGCACTGCAAACTAGTTTATGACAACACATTACAATACAAGGGTCCCACAGAAGCATGAAAACAATGACATGCAGGCAATGATGAAAGAGCTGGCAATTCTGTATCTTAAACCTAAACTACATTTTTCCCCTCTCTCCCTCTTACCTGGTTTCTGTCTCACCTATTCAACTGCAAACTCTTCCAAATGAGAAAATAACCTGTTACAGGACTCAAAATGTGTTTGGTCACGCCTGTACCTGTATGAACTGTACCCACCTGTTGCAGCATGTGTGCAGCAACAGTCCTGCACGGTGCTTCTTAAGCAGCTTGTCAGTAGCAGCAAACAGCACACTCAAAATTGTGCCACGGACACACCTATTTGCAATACGATGAATATTTTCAATGTCCAACTACTGGTATCCAGCTCATCAACTGAATCAGAAGCCAATTAGTAACTTTTCCAAAGTATAAATGCATTAGAGATGTGGTGGGAAAGAAAGTGGAAAGTTTTAGTTCTACCCTCAAATCCCAGCTGGCAGACCACCCTACACAGCAAAAGTGCACACGGGGAATCTGACACTGCCCAAAAAAATCATTTTTTAGATCTATCATCTGGCTCAAAAAATACAAAGGGTATCTGCAAAAATGCCATGTAACCTGCATGAGTAATTATTAGACCTGATTTTGAGAAAAGGGAGAGCTGTGTCTTCCATTTGCATGACACTGACGCCATTAACAACTTTTCCTATCACTTGGATTTTTACCATTTCCATACAGACCTCCTGCTCATCATATCTTGTTAAAACAAGATGGTCTTTCCTTTACAATAGGCAACAGGTGTGCCTGGTCTAGACAGTTAAGTTGTATAGTTGCCTCCCCTTAATAAAGTGCAGTGTAAATATTTAAAAAGAAAAAAATTCATGTAGAGAACTAAGAACACCAAAAATCTCCTAAGTTTTCTGTAAGAACCCAGAGTTCACATTTAAGATCTACACTGGCATTTTCTTTCACTGCGTGACAATGATAACCACAGAGCTTCAGAGATCTAAACTGCTTTTCTAACATACAATTCACATCCTCAACAGCAGAACAGCTTTTAAAAATTTGTTGGCAGAGACAAAAAGGCACAGATTGTACAAGCACTTTCCTACCCCTACTCAGAATGGCATATGATTCTGCTTATAAAATACAAATTATTTATTTTCTACAGTATCTCCTTCTAGAAGGGCTGGATTTCGCTTGTTTTTTTGCAGGGAAGAAAGAAGTAGTAGAAAAAAAAGAAAGAAGAGGATTTGTATATCCTGTTCTTGAATAAACTTAACCATGACACATTGAAACTCTATATGCAGGATTCTAAAATGAGAAGAACTTTATCCAAGATAACATCGGCTCAATGTCTGCACAGTAAGCAAGCTTTTCTGTTTATCGACCTGATGAGACAAGCAGGAAGAGGAGTTCACTCACTCTGATGGTCTGTGTAAGACTTAGAAGTTCATTTTTTCCTCATCTTCAGCTATACTAGAGATTTATCTTCTAGGGTATATTATTTCCTTGATGCACGTACAGAGATCTTAAGATTCTAATTAATGGGAACTATACATATGAACTGAGAAAGCATAAAGAGATATGAATATATGTATCACCTAAATTATTAAAGCCTTTTAATTTATTAATTCTGATGCTGGTGCGGAAAAACAAAACAGTATAAGAATAAACATCACATCGTGTTAACTAGTAAAATCTTTAATACGTATATCATTTTTGTAATTTTTCTTTAAATAAATGGAAATAAAGGTCAAGTAAACCAAGTACTCTCAGTACTTGATTTTGTAGACAACACGTTCAAGTACCATGTTTGTTACAGTATGAAGCAAAACATCAAAAACCTTAATTTATTCACTTCATACATGTTGAATGTTCAATATTCTGATCCTGGCTTTTTTCCCTAAGAAAAAAAAAAAAAAACAGGAAAAAAGGGAAGAGCACTATGAAAGTATACGAAGTTAGTCACCCTTTGAAAGCAAAAATAAATATAAAAGCTGTCCATATATCAAAGCCCTTTTTCTTGTATGATACTTGGCAACTGAGTCCTTGGCCCGCTGAGGCCCTACTGAAAATAACAGCATCCGGATTTCACTCCTGACAGCAGCATCAGTCAAAGGATCTGGCCTAAAGGAACTGCCACATAGCAAAGGGCCACAGTACCCTGTAGGACTAGGTTACAGGTCACTGACCCTGCCGACACGAGTAATTTCTGCACTGGTTTAAGCCAAAACAAGGCTGCACTTTTAATACAGGGAATTGAAACATGACTCTCTTCAGCGTTGCGTATCACTATTACAGTCCTTCACAGAAACAAGAACAGACAAATGAAAATTTAAGTCTATCAGTCTATCAGCATATCAAAAATGGGAAGATTGGTAATTTAGTTGTGCTGGTTTTTGATAACCTGTTGTACAAGTAGAAAACACACACATACTTACATAACCTCTGGATGTATGCATATATAGCGCTCTACGCATAGCCCAGCAACTACATAACCTGCACAGAGAAGACATCTTCTGTACTGTGATAAATCTCCAAACAAGTTTTGGATTCAGACAGTGGGTGACAGTCAAAATGAACTACTTAGCTCTCTGACGTCTTTTAGGAACTTGGTAATGTAGAACAGGCTTTTACTGAAAAAAATTGCACTTTTTACCACTCTAACTTGTTTTGCTCATGGCAGTGATGTATTCTACATTAGTACAAAACATCTCTGCAAGAATCCTTGCAGAAACATTTGTGTAGCACATCAAAATCAGAATCAAAGCAGGTTCACGCTACAAACCTTCCCTTGCTCAGGTAGGGTTACAAAAAGCAGCTGAGGTGAAAAACAAAGTATTGATCAAACAGACAAATCACATTGTCAAATAGCACAACCATTCCAGCCACCCACTCTGATACTCCACGTGGTTTGGGGCATGTCAAACTCAAAATATACATTAACTTGGAGCCCATATCCTGTTATTTGTGCAGGCTACATTTAACAGAAAAAAGACTTTACAGACAAACCACAGAAGTACTTTAGTTATTAATCTTATCTGATACTTCTACCTTTTCCATAATACCTCACGCCATATATATTCGGCACTGCATGAATCAGCTTGGGTAGGAAGCACCACATTCATTCTCACAGTGCTTTGCCCAAGCTAATAAGCTCCATCTCTGTCATGATGTGGCAAGTTACAGGCGTGCATGAGTATTACTGAGGACAAATATTGCAGACTTCATTCAACTGCATGATACAGACATTCAAGAATTATCGCTAGTAAGCCTTTAAACCATCAGGCCTGATCCCGATTCATACGTTTAACTGCCACTGTGTGACGGGGAAAAAAGTCTTTCTATATTAATAGTGAGTTTACATCATTCAGACTTGTAAGTAATACAAACTACTGATTCAATTAGACTATCAGAGAACTCTTTGAAGATGTAAAATACATCTCTAATTAGAGCTTTACAGATACAGATAGCCTAGCAATGTTTTTGTAGTCTAAAATTTATGCCTCAGGTGCTTTGGTACACTGTGGGTGCACCGGGGAGAAAGTGGGAGGAGTCACTTAAAATTATGAGCCAAGAAAAAAAGTAGAGCCATCTGAGATTATGGAAATCTAGGCGGTATGAAACATCTTATTTATCTTCACGACACAAAAAATTGTGATCAATAATATAAATTTAAATGTTACTGGTATTTTGGAGGTCATCAAGAAAACAGTGCAGGACCATTGGCCTGCACAATTAACAAACATTAAGGAGGCAAGACAGCAGCTGAGAGATGAGTTTTCCACAAATCAAAAGAAACCCAGAACAAGAAGTACAGTAATATTGATGCATGTATTTAAACTTTACCACAGGAAAATGAATCCTAAGGAACACAGGGAAACAGAGAACGCACAATGCTTTGGCAGTTTTCTGTGAAGGCTGTCTCCTTCCAACAACTCAAAACGTGAAGAAGTTATTTTGTGAGTAGAGCTCAAAAAAGGTCCACCTTTTGTACCCCATTGGCTCCCTCCCTGAGGACACATACTAAATAAATAATTTCAGTAATTAAGCAGTAAAAATTAAAAGCTGAATTTCAGATATCAATTAACAGTTTTAAGCATAAATATGAACTGATATTCGCAGATTTCCACTCTCCACAGCAAACTCAGAGAGTTAATCCAGATTTTGGATTTAGTTTGTTTTTACACTCACAGAGATTGGCAGCACTGTGTTCAAGCCTTTTAAATTATGTGTTCAGAAAATAAGATTTTTGAATTAAAAAAAAAAAAAAATCTAGGTATGGCTGCCATAAATTACAAATCTATTCTAGAGGTCAAAAGATGAAGCTAGCAGTTACTAGCTACTGTGCTAGTTCATGCAGGTGCAGTTACACAAACTAACTGCATAGAGTGGACAATACTTTTATACATGCAAAATCCTACATACCCAAACCAGATCACATATACTCAGGTGAAAAAAGTGTATTTATGCAAGTTTTCCATCAGAGCTAAGAATTCCTAAAATTATGAACTTAGTTGGAAATCCATTCACTCCATTAAGAGAATATCATTAACATTCACAATCTAACAATACATTCTGCACCAAAGGAAGAGTCTGAATGGCCACAGCAGTTAATAATTAGAGCTGACCGCAAACTTCTTAATGAGACAATATACACTACAGTTAACTCCTAATTCTAAAGCGTCATTCACATATATGAGAAAACTCATATATGGGCAGAAGCAAAAGGCTCCTCATTACTGCTTCTTTATTGCTTTTACCATGGAGGGGAAAAAAAAAATAAATAAATTTACAAGTATGCAGTTCTCGCACAAAAATCAAATGAACAAAACACATAATTTATGAGACTACCCAAAGCGCCCTTGGAAAGGGTAATTGGGAGCCTTGAGACAAGTTTCTCCTTGGCAACAAGGATGTAATTTTGGACAAGGCTTGCTCTATTTCAGCAATTTCTGAATTTTTACCCCTCTCCAAATAAATTATAACTGAAGGCATTCTCTTGGGTAAATGAAGGAAAACTTCACGTTGCCTTGTCTCAGGAGATCAAAAAGGTCATGTCTTCCTCACAAAAAACACCGCTACTCCTCAAGCTCATTTTCAGTGAAAGCAATAGTTACAGTAATATAAAAATACCTTGGCATAAAAGCTACTCTGTCACTGATTAAAGAATTTGTTACCTGTATCATCCTTAAATGGTCCTCCTAGGGCGTGTCTCACCCACATCACAGACTTTGGGATCCCCAGGAGCAACACATTTGAATTTGCTAGTGCTTAGTTTACATGTCTCTATTAGTTGACTGCAAGTATGTATAACATGTAAAATTCCAGTCTCGAGCAAAAGAGCCATTGGAACTCATTCTCCTAAACTTTCCTAGCCGACTACATTTGGTTTTGTCTCTGTTCACCACTCCATCTTCAAAGCAAACCCTAGAGTCTTCTGAAAAGAGGGTAGATACGCAAGGTCAAAAAACATTTTCTCCTAATCCTTGGGTACTCACCAGAGGAGGCGGGAGATGTGGGTGGACACAGATGACAGGGCCAAGGACACTAAGCTGCAAACAAACACTAGTTTATATTTACAGAAGCCTTAAGAAGGTGGTATCTCACTGAACCAGTTACACAAGTCTGCTCACCCACTCCTCGGGCGTATCTACTAGCCAAGCCTCCTCCTTCCTTATAAATGCTCCAAGACATTCTCCTGTCTTTGATTCCCAGCTCTGCCTTTCCACTCCTTAGTTCCCTTCCCGCCTATCTAACATTCAGAAAAATGGTCTCCTTCATCACTAGGTAATATCAACAGATCTGTTTTCTTAATAGCAAGGAGGAAAGAGGTCTTCTCACTAAGTGCAATTAAAAAACAAACTGTAACCTAACATAAAACCTTCCAAAAGCGTCATGGTTTCAGTTGGGATAGAGTTAACTTTTTTATTAGCAGCTGGTATAGTGCTACATTTTGGATTTGGGATGAGAAATACTTTTGATAGCGTCCTGGTGTTTTCAGTTATTGCTAAGCTCTCAAGGCCTTTTCTGCTCCTCACGCCGCCCCACCAGTGAGCAGGCTGGGGGGGGCACAAGAGCTTGGGAGACGACACAGCCAGGACAGCTGACCCCAACTGACCAAAAGAATATTCTATGCGATATGTCATGCTCAGTATACAAAGCTGTGGGAAGAAGGAAGGGGGGCGATGTTTGGAGTGACAGCATTTGTCTTCCCAAGTAACCATTACACTTGATGAAGCCCAGCTTTCCTGGAGGTGGCTGAACACCCGCCTGCCGATGGGAAGCAGTGAATGAACTCCTTATCTTGCTTTGCTTGTGTGCATAGCTTTTGCTTTACCTATTAAACTGTCTTTGTCTCAACCCATGACGTTTTTTCCCCTCACTTCTACTCTTCTGATACTCTCCCCCATCCAAGCTGGGGAAAGTGAGCGAGAGGCTGCCTAGTTCTAGCTGCTGGCTGGGGTTAAACCACAACAGAAAGCCACTAAATTCCACGGAAGAGCCACTTACATACTACTGTAAGAGAGACAAATCAGTTGAACTCAAGCTCTAAATACTTTTTTTTTTTGCACCCATATGACCACAAACAAGACCCAAAAGGTTTTGTTTCTGTTTTATTTGTATCAAGACCAATGCAATACAATGATCTTTTCATTCAAAGGACCACCTGCTAAACAGGCTGCTCTTTAAACTTCAATTCCCTTGAAATTTCGAGTACCTAAGAAATCTCTATGCCTCTGAACATCCTTTCCTGTAGGACGGATGTCAATCTCTACTAACACCACCAGCAAAGTGAATAAA
This sequence comes from Burhinus bistriatus, assembly GCA_013397275.1. Lineage (NCBI taxonomy): Eukaryota > Metazoa > Chordata > Aves > Charadriiformes > Burhinidae > Burhinus > Burhinus bistriatus. The sequence goes on along the minus strand of VYXH01002847.1, from coordinate 670,429 downwards.
CTGTCTTAATTCATTCCCTGGGAATTGTATGGAGGATACAACAATATAAGCCTTCATCATGTTACAAACAAACATATGAATTATTTAAACATTTAAAATTATGAAGGTGGAGAAAATGGATCATATGCAATGGAAGACTTAGTATTTGTCTCTCATATTCATTTGACCAAAGCTGCTTCTATCCAAACATAGGCTGTGGAGATAACAGGTATTCAAAGGAACTAACAGGACCAAAAAAAGCCAACTTAAGGTTTCAAATAAAATCTCCAGTCAAAAGATATGTTTTATGCTAAGACATATGATTTGAAATAAGTAACCGGAAAAGTCTCTCATCTTAAAGTGATTTTTCAGAAAACGAATTGTGATTAAGGAAACGTTACATTCTTTCTCAGTAACAGCTTTTTAGTTTGATGTACCATGACAAAAAAACCCCACACACCAAGTTTCTGGTTGTGCTATCATCTGATTGGACAAAAATAACCCAGTAATACAAGATTATAAATGTTTTGAATTATACTGAGTCAAATACGCGACCAAGAACACTGAACACCACAAGGTGTTTTAGGTATCTTACTCTGGAGTTCTTTACTGAACCCCCAGGGTCTCCACACGCATATTTTTTTTCTTATAGACTGAATATCCAAATTGCCCTATTCCTGTTTTAGTTCTATGTACACTTGAGAAAAGTACTGAAAAATGAAACTTTCTAAGTTGTATTTCTTCAATTGTTGAAGAGGGCAGGAAAAACTTTTACGTGTTTTTCCTGGAATTGAGTATTAAGAATACCACTGTGCAACAGCAACCATATATTAAAAAAACTGATGAGATATGAAAGGAATTCACATTTCAGTTTTGTATATCTTTGGGAATATTAATGAGTAATATGTATTACTATTAAATATATTAAACAATATTTCTCAAGTTAAGCTCATTTTCTTGCCATCTTCTGTGATACCTGCTAGCCTGCTGCTCTACTGAAATAAAATGCATCCCAAAAATCAGATGGAATATTAACAGCTTCATTCTCTTGGATGAATCTGGAATGTTTGGCAATTATTATGATGCTAATGTAGATTGACAATATGCAAAATAATTTTTTTTTTTTTTCCGGAAATACAAAGCATCTTCACATAAAAGTAAGACAGCTCAACAACAGCAAAATTGCTGTGTAAGATCAAACCATTTCCAGGACTGTTGGAACTTTCTTGATATTAATATATGAAATAAACTCCTAGTTTTTTAGGCTAATTATTAGTAAGGAGCTTTGAGATCTTTTAATGGGAGCTATAAAAATGTATTGGCACATTAAATATTTTTCACCAACCTTAATAAGAACTGCTAATAACAGCATTACTTTAGAGATAAAGAATGTAAAACAGAGAGAGAATACTTGGATTTGTTTCTGATCACAGTAATACATCAGTGTCATACCAAGGTCAGAACTGAGTACAGATTCCAACTGTTCAACAGGAATCACTAGATCGCTAACACAACTTTTCCTTTCTTCCAAGAAATCTACTATGTACAAAAATTCTGTAGTAGCAACACCATTTTGCAAAGCAGTGTGACACAAAACATGACTGTTCAAGAGCCGAAGGCTAAGGAAAGTACTAAGAAAAGTGCAACTATGAGAAGTAAAGCCAGTAAATGATCTCTACAGAGCAACTGAGATTGAAAAAAGGAGATTTTGACTACAGCTTCTGTAATCTAGAAAAATCTCCATTTTACCTTTGATCTTTAAGTCCCTGAAACCAATATACCTCAGATTTTTTTTTTAAATTGACTCCTGTCTCATTCACAAAAGCATCAATTTTGGCAACGAGAAAAAATACATAGTGCATAGGCTTTACCATAGGCCCAGAAAAATTCTGGGCATTTAGTCAGGAGTTCAGCACACCACAGTCAAAGCAAGCTATCTTAGTAAATCAGAAGACAAAGACCTCTGACAACAAGAAATTTTTTATATCCTCCCCAGGTAGTTGAGTAGGCAAAAGTTGTTTGAGGAGTTGCAGCAAGAGAATGACTTCAGACATAGTATTACATGATAGCACATGACCAAAGAAAGAATTTAAAATGTAAAGAACTGTAAAAAATGGCATCGTGCACCCAGGCTACCCTACTCAGCCTCAAGAAAGTAATAGTGCATAAATCCGTTACAAAAGAAGGAAATACAGAAGTTGAGCCCTTCACTGTAACCCAAATCCAGTGCTGGTAAAGAGCTAGTATAGTCTCCCCTCCCCGGCTATTAAGACCTTGCCCTAAAGTATTTACATGAACTCCACTTTAGATAAAGGATCATCTAAGTTTTATAGATCCAGCTACAGTTCACAATTTCTTTTTCAATCACATCATTTGGTTACAAAACATCTCCATGCCACCTCTTTAAGTTCGCTTCACCCATTTTAACGAGCTGAGTGGTTTTGTCCCTTCTAAGTTAATTTGCTTATGTACTTCAGTCATCTGTTGCAAAATAGCTCTTGTACTGCCTGCTGTCTTCTATTCATCTCTTTTCCTTCTTCTGCCCATAAAGTAAGCCTTACTCTGCTGCACGAAGAAGGGAATGACCCCCTCGCAGCGACCCTATGGTAATGGCTACAACCTAAGAGCTGGTGGGTGATAACACTCCAACAGAACTCCCCTACCCTGTTCAGGAGGCTGCGTAGGATCAACAAGCTGACCTTGGCCGGTATTTTGTTTTGGCTTTCAAGTTAGCCTTATAATAGACTCTATTTTATAGTAATTGAAGGGGGGAAAATGTAATGTCTTCAAGGGCCCAAAAAACAATCCAAACCCCTGGATTTCAGTAGCTAGTCAGCTTACAGAACTATTCCCAGATCTAGACTGACATCATACATGATGCTGGTTGACCAATAAAAATGCTCGTTAATTAACTTCCACTTGAAACACCAGAGAAAAAAAACAGAAGAAATGCAATTTCCTTACAGATCAGCGTCAGATGCTTTGCAATCAAAGGAACTCCTTTGTACCCGAGTATTTTAGAATGGCCTAAGGAAAACTTGTTCTCCGCCCCCCCCAATTCTTTTTATATCCTGAAACTTTTTTGGAGATTACTTAAAAAAACAACAAAAAACCTCAAAAAACAGTATATTGACTCTTTACCAGTCATTGTGTCACAGATCTACTTCATTCTATTTTTCCCAAACAGTCTTTAAATATTTTTTTTATTTTTTCAAGGTATTGAAAATTTGTCCTTAAAGTTCTAAGATATCATCTTACAAAACCATTTTCTTTTCTTATTAAATGGGACCATACCTACATCACAAAATGCAACCTTCAGAAACTGAACTGTCACCCAAGAAAACCCAATCCCCACCTCCCAAAATCTTCAAAAGTGCATTACTCAAGACAGTTTTCTCTGTCAGAAAGAAAAAAGAAAAATTGATAGCAATATAAAATGTCATTAGAAAAGATCAAGCAGATCTTACACTTAAAAGACTTCTCTAGACACATACACTGGAGTAACCAGTGACTGAACTGGAATTTCCACTCCGTAAGAAACTTGTATCTTTTAGCATTTATTTTATAAAAAAACAGGTAGAAGTGTTGAAGCATCAACATGTTTAGCTATGTAAAACATTCCCAAAACATTCAATTCATAAATATACAAATATTTTGTTTACATACATCATATTTTTAAACAGAACACTCTGGTATTCCAGAACCAAAACATTTAAATTGATTTGACATTTAGCTACATCTGCTGTATGAGCTGCACGAAGATCCAGGCGAGCAATCCTTCACTACGTGCTGTCCCCTGTAACTGTAACATATATCTCGTAAGATAACTTAGCTGTACAGATTCCACAGATTAGTCAGAAAGAAAACATTATGTACAGAGAAAACGTCCACAGAGAAACCTAATCTATAAGAACACTGGGTTAGAAGACTTACGACCTGTGAGACAGAGGCATTCTAAAGACGCTTGTTGTATCAGCTAGAAATTACATTTCTGTTTTCTTGGTAGAAAACAACAAGAGAATCTCAACAGAGAAAACGGGATGGAAGATTCCGTGGTACTTCTACTGACACAAATAAACCCCTAGTATGCTATAGTGGAAGAGCAACAGACCATCAACAAGTCTTTTATATCAAAGTGCTGACAAAATGGCAATCTAAAACTCACAAAGGAAATAGAAAAATCTTATTCGCTTTTCCAGATTGAATGATGCCCACAGAACACACCCTTTTCTAAAAAATAAGCCAACCAAAAAATTTACAACATTCATGTTTTAAAAAATCAAATGAAAAAAAATTGTATTTCTACTAAAATTGTTATCCTCTCACCCTTACCTGCCTCCTCCATCAGCAAAAAACAAAACAAAACAAAAAATGTGCTGGCAAGCTTAGTGAAGCTCACTGAAAGTTCTGTGTTTCTATACATTTCATAAGGAAGGACTCAAAAGACTATAATGATTGTGGGGGCAGACTGCCATAAATTAGGTCACCAATAATTATAAAGTATACCCAACTACAACAAAAAAACATTTAAATAAATCATTCCCTTAGAACATAAGCAAGACGTATGTACTTTCTTTAAAAACCAAGCTAGCACTTCACACTACATACTCAAATCACCTTCGCTTCTCTAGGACCAATGAAAGAATAAAACAAAAGCCAAAAGCTGGATGTTTCTCTTCACTAACAGTACTTGTGTCAGTAAAATCATCAGAATTTAATGTTAAACAGATTCTAAGGTATTTTTTAAGCATCTAATTGCTCCATCATGTATCTGCACACAAAATATGGCATTAGGTAATGTCTTTAAAAAGACTCATCCCGATAAATTAGAGAACAGAGATTTATAATCCCTACGTCACTTATTTATGCATTAATTTTGAAAACACAAGCACAATTTATAATCAAAATGTTACTTAACAGTATATGGCAAGAAATTTACCAGATGTTGACATATTTAACACTTCAGTTATTTACAAACATGAACGCAGTATTTTGCAAATCACTTTTCTCAAACACCTCAGTTTTTTAGGTTCCCGTTTTGTCTTCAGAATTGTATTTTTAATTACAAATTTATGGAAAAATATTGTGTTTCAGTTGTAGACCAGATGGCAGCTACCAAAAAAAAAAAGGTAATTTCATGATGAAAATGGGACTTTTTTCCCTATTACAACTTGTTGCTTTTCTGAAAAACCAATGAGATGATGCTTACTACTATTTTACTGATCAATATCTACATTCAGCATAAATGCACATAACAGCTATTTTACAATCTCCAGTGATTTTCAGTCTCCAGTGAAACATTTCATTCTTTACATTAAGCAATATGTATTTATGTCTAACTCAAAAAAAGTCCAATCAAATCCTCACAAATGCTCTTAAGCTTAAATCAACCTACACCCAAGATTTACTTTTGACATAAAAAAAAAAAAGCTTTATCTTCCAGGTGAAAAAATATATTTTTTTTTTTCAAATGGAGACTTTCAATGACTTTAATACAGCTTAACTTAAATCCCAGAAGGAACTACTAGGAGCAGGGCCAGTATCAGATAAGCATCTAACTGGAAATTAATTAATGCCTAATATAAATACATATTCACATGCCAAAGAAATTCAGTTTTAAGTAGCTGCAGAAACTGAACAGACTGATATAAAGAAAAAATGTCCTATACAATCTACTTACTAGCATGTTTATCTGCAAGCATTATAAGGCTGTTGGAAATATCTCTTCGCCTGTAAAAACACACCACTTTTGCTTCCACGTTTCCATTGGCAGTCTACAAAAGAAGGATAAATCAAGTCAGAATGTATCCTTCCTCAGCTGAGTAATACAAATTAAATGCCTTCTGCTTGCAATTTTCCCTCATATTAGTAGTTCTCACATGATCAGTCAGAGTGAAATCAACAGAATTACTCAAATAAGTAAAAACTTCCTGACACAGGCCAATATCTATTTCAGATCAGATAACAGTATTGACTATAAGTATTTAGTGCTAAGAATTTATATATTATGCAGCTGTTTAGAGATGTAATGCCAGTCTCGTATTAACATAAAAATTCTTAAGAAATATTAGAAGCTTCTGAACACTTCTTTGAAACCTAGCTTTAGACAGAAATGCGTATTTCAAAGTACTCTGGCATTTTTTTCCCAGATATTTAATATTTCGTTATGTTTAATATAACATGGTTTATTTGAAAATTCACTGCAGCTCAAAAGATAAAAGAGCTATTTAATTCACAGTTGTTTTCATGATTCATTACAGGGATCATGTTCTTTAGCCTGACAATGTAAAGAATCTACTAATACTTGAAGAACCTTACCCTCTTTCTTGTTACAAAAAATACGTTAGTTCATTACCTTGAGTTATTTATTTAAAACTGAAGATGTGGCCCTAAAAGTATCATATTTTAATTAAATTTCTTATCAAAAAGAAAAGAAAGCATCTTATCTCTGGTAAAACGATAACCAAAGCATTTCATTACGTATTTCCATAACATCTCCATGTTTGCTCAAAGGCTTTAACACATGAAAGCACATAATTCACCATAAAGATATCTGGACTATATCCTTGAAACTCTCTTTAAAAAAAAAAATTAAAAAAAAAAATCAATACATGACTCTGCTCTACCATCCGTAAGCAAGATTAAATTACAGCAATGCAATTTAAAGATACTAAACATTACATTCAGAACATGATTGGAATCACTTAAATTACTGTAAATAAAAAATATTCTTCTCCAATAAATGTCCAAAAGGATTTGCCATGCACAAGTTCCATGGATGTTGTGGTGGACAGCACTAACAGGTAGTGTGGTTGATGCTTGCTATGGAATAGTGTTAGGTTCCATGAACAAGAAGAAAAATGTTTGCAAGTCACCAATTTTTTAATTTACTTTCTAAGCACAGGAAGAAAAAAATACCTTTATCATTATTTACATCACAATAAGCATTTTGATCATTAACTTTTGACATAATGTATCAGTAAGTCTTAATACTGCTTGATGGAATACTAACAATATGCTTAGTAGTACAAGAACAAAGAAAAATAATCATTCTCTCCCCAAAATGACACTCTGAAAACCCTCCACTCTTTATAAAAATACGCTCAAGATAAAGACAGAGAATACAATCTCTATTTCTATTCAAAAGCCCATCCTTCATTCACAGCTGCCAATAAGCAGAGCAATAAACAGCCACAGAAGTCACATATTATGTTATTTGATCACTGCAAAGTCTCACTGATACGTACTAGCTCTTTACGCATACATCCAAAACCAGACACGTTACATGGCTGCTATCATTCCAGACGGATTCACAGTGTCATCACCATACAGAAAATTAAATTCATTCATTTCCTCAAGCATTCAAAGGATTCGTTTGGAAATTTTTAAAGCAGAGTACTCCTGTTCACCAGGAATCATCAACTGGGTGTTTCCTTACATAACAGGGCAGAATTACAGGATATCACATAGCAAGATTTCAGTAACTAAAACATACACTAAATATGTAGCAAATCTCAAGAAAGGTTTTAAAAAAAAAAAAAAAACCACAAAATCCCCAGAAAATTCTACCACAATAGAAACCTTATGAAATGAAAATAATTTTTAGGTTTTTGAAAAGTGCACTGACTGTTGTAAAGGTTAAGCAAGAATCTTAGATATCTGTGTACCTTGTTAAGCTCTTCAATTCTCCTAATGAGATATGGATTGCTGGAAGAATTTTCAAAATAAACATAATCTGCAATGAAAAAAGGAAAGATATTGAAATACCAAAAAATAATACATAAAAGTGCATCATTATTAGTGCAAAAATCTTCTTCTAAACCCAGAAACTGTTAAAAAGTTGAGATTTCTTAGCAAATGTTGAGGCAGTGAAGTATTTCTATACTGAAATTTAACATCATTTGTTTCTAAATTCTGGTTATAACTGCACTACACGTGCTTTAATAACCATACTGAAATAAAGTTAAACGCCTCGTGTTGGAGCTTACATTGTAATTCAGTAATCCATACATTTCATACATCTTGATACAAAACCAGCCCTTTCTCACAAACGATTAGGGGAGATTTAAGAATCGAGTGCTTTAGTGAGTTTCTGTATTACAGAGATAAATATTTCTGTAAGATATTCTACCTCACATTTATTATCGGGTAATGTGGTAGTACAGGTGTCCAAATGAGTAATGTACATTTTATGATACTTGCTTTTGTTGTCATCTCTGTTTAGTAACATGCAAACTATATGAAGCAGTAATAGTCATGAGGTTGGTGAGGTTCTTCCAGGGAAAAGTCTCTATTAGCATCATTAGTATAAAAACATTTTTGTACAGTATATGGAAGTTTACTCATATCCTGAAAGCTGCTCCCATGTAACATACAAAGAATTGACATGCAGCGCATTTCCTTCAATAGTTCTCAAAACTTGTTTACATCAAATGAAAATGTACTAATCAAATGCTAACCACACTTTGCATTTCATATTTGACTTCTGCACCATGTAACCTGCAAACTTTATTTAAAAAAAATCAGGTGGAGGGACCATAATGATGTACAAAACTCCTCTGCAATGCTTTCACACTAGATGACAGTGAAATAGAGCCTCAGGTAGCTCATTTAGCTCTAAAGAAAGAATACGATCTCTGGATATTGTTCACAATTGCTTATTAAAACGAAAAAATTGAGAACTGATGACCTAAGAAGCAAACTCTACCGAGGTTTCAACAGCGCTGCTCAGAGAAGGATTACTTCCATGAGTAAAGGCTGATGGGATTACAACCTAAATGCTCTAATGAAGGAGGATGCAGATGGACGACTTGTGGATGCACCAGCATATCTCAAAACAGAGGCAGAAAGAGATTCCAACTAACTACTGTCACACCTCATTTCCTTGCATCTTCCCTCTCACCTCAGGCTGCTGAGGAGAGAGTAAGAGGAGACATGCCATTTTTGAGCACCAAGTACCGAAAAACCTAACTTGAGCGGTGCACCTGAGCCACAGCGCTAGGAACACAGCCATGTTCGCTCCGTGAGGGAGGGCAGCGGAAAGTTATCGGTGTCTATTTCGACAGGCTGGGGGTGGGAAGAGAAACGTCTGCCGTGTTTTTTACCGCCTAAGCGCTCCCCCTCGCCCCCCTTCGCCCAGTGCCAAGCAGTCACGTCTCAGAGCCCTCCTCAGGGGTCAGGTCGGTAAGCTGGAAAGCTGACAGAAATCCCCCCGATTACACAGCCAGATTTATTATTTATCCCCGGGAGATGAAGGATAGCACGGAGAATCTCCGCCGGTACAGGAAGGGAGCGGGGGCAGGGGAACGGTACGGGGGGAAGCCCCGCCGGGCGCCCCTCGGGGCGGGCGCCGGCTGCCCGCGCCGCGCCGCCCGGGCCCGCCAGGCCGCAGCGGCGGCTGCGCTGTGCCGAGGC
>VYXH01002847.1:641861-660571 GCA_013397275.1 Burhinus bistriatus | reverse complement strand
GCCGGGCGCAGAGCGAGGTGCCTTACCTCACCGCGAGGGCTGCCCGCCCTGCCCCAAAGCCCGCCACGTTTTGCGGGCTTTGTCCCAAAACTCGGGAGCCCGGCGCTGCCGGGATGAAGCGGGCGATTCTTTCTTCCATCTCCCCTCCCGGCCCCCTCTGGATTTTTTTGGGTTGTCCCCTACAGCCGAGGGCTCTCTTCCCCCTCGGAAACTCCTAGCAATAACCCAGAGAAAGTTTCCTCACGCGTCTGTGTGTGTGTGTGTGTGCACAGCACCTGTTGGCGATCGATTTGGCCGCTCCTTCCTTGGCCCTGGGAGCGGGATGCAGCCGGGGAGGGAGAGCCCAGCCCGCCCCCGGCAAGGCGGGGGGAGACGGGCCGCAGGGTCGCCGAGCCGTCCGCCCCTTCGGAGAAACCAGCTTGCTGGCGACAGGCAGCAGAAAGCATCTACGACAGGATAAAGATAAACCTAGCAGCTCCTCTCCGAGTCAGGAAGCGTTGAAGGAGATGCTTGCGAGTCATCTGCTGAGAGGGATGCTTCAAAAACATCAATATTGATGTAACGCGAAGCCGTTTCCCCGTGTTTATACAAAGTTCACACCATCACAAACAATCTAAAGGCTTTACAAACAAATTGATCCTGCTGTGGAATGCTTCCTTGGGAGAGAAATGGTTTTTATCATTTTCTTGCAAGGAAGATGATGATTTATTATTTGTTTCATGTCCTGGATTTCCGCGCATGGAGCTTGAGCATTACCAAGCTAACATTGAGCTTCATCCTGAACAGCAGGGCAACGTGTTGATTAGAAGGAGGGTGAGCTGCCCTGGTGTTTCAAATGATCTTATGCTCTCTTCCCTTTCCCCCTTTAAGTGAATCTGGGACTATTAGGTTAAGATTTCTTCTACTTTTAGGGCACTTTTAATTTCCTGAGTGACCACTTTGTGTCAAACAGGCAACTGAGTACCAAATTCCCGAAATATGTAAAGCTGGCATACGATACAGTGATTTAGTTGTCTGTTTTAATAAACAGCAACACATTCATGCATTAAAAGGAAAAATTGGAAATCTTCCTCTGTTTCATCTCCCAACAAGAACATCTGTGGGAGCTGAAAAGAAAGTCTGCAGAAACTCCTTGGCAAGTAGCAGCTCTATCCAGCTCGTTACTTCTAGAGGCACAATACCACTACCTTAGCAGAGACCTAAATTCAAATCGCTAGAAGTTAAATGGTGTGTTATTTTTACTCTTGTGGTTTACTGCTTGGTAAATGAAACAGGTTAAACTTTCAAGGTAAGAGAACAGTTAATTCAAATAGTTGGTGGCTTGTCGCAGTTATGATCAATTAAACAAAATGCCTCCAAGCTTTTTTCCTCACCTTAAGTCTGCACTGCAACATTAGGGGAATTTCCCACACTTTGAAGCTTACAACCTACTCTCATCCAGCAAGGAGTGGATTTTGATAGGAACAGACCCTCGCTTCCACTATCTGAAGGCATGGCCTATGGAAAAGGCAGGCAGGTCCTGAAGATACAGAATTTGCCTCTCAAAAACACGAGAGAGCAGCCCAGGAAAGCCCATGCTCCCAGCCTGCCCTTTCAGGTTGACAGCCTGAAAATAGTGAAAAAAAAAAACCACAAACAACCCATCCTTTATTTACAGTTACCCAGCTAAGGCATGCATCACAGACCAGATAAATAAAGAATAACATTTATATACCTTAGTACTGAATGACTGGGCCTTATTCACACTAACGTGGTTCAGCTAGCCACAGACAGCACAACCTGATACTGTACAGTGTCACGCTGCTGTATTTGCATAGTTTCAAGTCACTGCTGCAAACTGAGGGAAGTCGTGGGCACAACTAGCTGTGGTTGGGTACCAAGCTGCAGGACTGGCAGTATGTTTTGCTTTGGTGTAATGTACACAAAAGCCTGGATACAGTTTATTTTCTGTGCTATCTCAGTGCATGGAATGGGAAAAATTAAAGTTATGTAAACATCTTCATTTTTCTAGATTAAATACAATGGAAAACTCTTGTTTCAACCACAACATTGTTGAGAAAAAAAATTCAGATAAAAGCTTTGTCTTAACCTGGTAAATGAACTGTATTCAGCTACATACTGAGATTCCTTGTGTTGTTCGAAAAAAAACACATTTCTGTGGCAACTTTTCAAAGTTACAAAATAGATTATTCCTGTTAGAGACACAGATTACCCTGGAACTTCATTTCACAACTTTTTTTGTTGTGCCATCCTAAGCAGCCCATCATTCCTCCTCATACTCCTCCAAAACATAGCCAAGAAGAAAAGAATAGAGCATAAAGGATCATTTTAAAACATAGAGTGGTTCCCTGGTCCAGGCTCACCTGCTGCCCCCCTGGCGAGCTACATTGGCAGTACTGAAGGAGCTGGAGACGAGGCGCCGAGAGCAGGGCTCCCTGAGGACCTTCCATGGTATTGCCAATACGGTGCCTATTGGCTTGTCCAGGCCACATCCTCTTTATTGGCTTTTTCACTTTAGCATCATCAGATGCATCTAAATCATGTATATTAAGTACTTATTAAGCTGACTGGAGCTATACAATGTTCTTACTGTACTAAAAAAATGCAATGACGAAATCAATTTTTTTTCAATAGGGATAATGCAAAAAGTTTCACTTTTTCTTCATAGGCAGTTTGAGGCTTCTTTCTTGTGTGTGGAGTTGGTTGGACAAAGGGAATGGGAATGTGCTATCAGAAAATTTTATTCCTGAATTCTCATTTTTAATTCTCTATAGCTTTCCAGAGACCAAATGTTTTGTTCAGCCAGTGGCAGAACTCTGGCTGTTCACATTAGTTCAGAGGTTTTAGAACAAATCCTCAAGGATTCTTGCATCAGACACAAAAAATCCTCCCTGTTGATGCTTTTTTCCCCACTATTGCAGAGCCAAGATGAAAGTTTCAAAAAGCTCTGACCACCTTATCACCCCAGAAAGTGGCAGAATAAGGGAACTTCCCTTGCAGCTGTTGTGCAACGTCCTGTTTTGTTTCCAGAGAACTTCGTTTCAAAGGTTCCAGCCCAGCATCTTCTCTAGGTAGTAGAAGCCTGAATCTAACCAAGAAAACCTCCAAAACAAAATAAAACAAACCACCCCAACGAACTTGCTCACAAAAGACACCAGTACTGAAGACAAGTCTCCCTCCTAAATTACTTGCTTAAGGATTAAACTGACAGTTCAGAGGTCTATATTGATAGAAGTATGTTTAAGAACGGAACACTTTGGGATCTTCCAGTTAGAAACATCATATTGAAACCAATGAAAGCATTGGAGAAGAGAGTTGCTTGAACCTTAGTAAAAGGTGCTCAGCTCCTTGTGGAGCCTTCATGGAGACTCACCCTCATGCTGATGCAACAGAAAGGAAAAGGCATTTAGACTTTCCCATCCTTGGGCCGTACTTACGGGACCTGCCTAACTCAAAGTGGCTGAGCCTAGAGTTTCTTTTTGGCCTGGGTAATCTGGAAGCACAGGAAAAAATCAGCAGTTCAAGTTTATGAGTTTACGCCAAGGGAACGTGGCCCCCTTGCTTGTAAAACTTTGCTACAACAAATAAGCAGGTTGCATGCACGTAACCCATGCAAAGAGGTAAAAAAATACAAAGGACTCTACAAATGATCATTTCTTATCAGCCTAAACTCATACTTACACTGAGTAATTCACCGCCACAGAGAACTTCAGTAGTTTACGGACTTGTCCTGCGGCTCAAAAATAATACGTAGTCTGTGCAAAGTCACTTTCATCTACTGTGAACAAACGTGCCAGCTAATACAGCTGCACATCGATCGGACTGGCTTACAGGCAGTTAAAAGTACGAGCACTTTTTTTTTTTTTTTTTACACTAATGCAAAGACACACCATAGCTTGCAAAACCTCATTAATGAATTTGTAGCAGAAACAGAATTCGTATTGCTGTCACTTAATTAGTCATCAACAAAAAACATTTTTCCATGTCAATACTTATATTTATAGAAACCTTAAATAACTTCCATTTTGTAACAGACATTGTGCGAGATTTTTTTAAAATTTAGTTTGCAAGAATATGAAGTTCAATGTTTATTATCATAAGCAACAGAAAATTTTAGCTGCCTCTACTGAAACAGAAGCTAGGTGCAATCTGTAATAGATGCTTCCATATCAACTTCTTTATAAATCAGAAAAAAAAAAAATCCCAATCCTCTTACATGAGAAAATCATCTTCTCTTGGCATCAGAAAGAACGTTGGCTTTTTTATTGACTCTCTGAGTCAGATGCCTCAAGAGACTCTTTGCTAAATATGTCACTATTTTCATAAAATTTGATTTAAACAATCACTTAAAGTTAATTGCTGAATTATCAGTAGTCTGCAGGTTTAGATGTTCAATCTAAATCTTAAAGTTGTAAGAATGCCACTAAATCAATGTGAAGAGAAAAATGGTGCTTATGGCTGGCAACAAGTTATTATTTGAGCGGGTGGTGAAAAAGAGATATTTGGTAATGGTTTTTCAATAACTATCATACTATTACATAGACAGATGCTATAGCTTGCCATATGGCACTGCTTTGATGCCATACATAATTTCATTTCCTGTAAATCATACAATTGAATTAAGGACTTTTATTGTGCAAAATAAGTCAGATCTGTATATACCTGTCTTCTTGTTCTGACTGGATTTGCTTTAATGAAAACCATTCTATTGCAAATGGAAATAATACTACAGGTTTGATGGAGAGAGGGAGGGAGGAATGGTAGAGTTTATTGTTAATCTACTACTAAAGACTAGATATGCAAGAAATGCATTTCTTTCACTCCACAGGCGTAACTGTCACAGTTTTTGATAATAATCTCAGTAAAAGAGTGAAGATTGTATTTTCTAATCAGTTTAAAACAAATAAACAAAAAAAAAACCCACAAAAAACACAAAAGAAAATTTGCCCATCTAGAGCTTTTATTATAGCTACCGATTTATTTTGCGGTTCACATCCTAATGGCGAGAAAGCCTACAGCTGTAGGAGTCAGTTTCGTACACCATTCTGTTTACCAGTTTTAGAGAAGACTTAGGTTCACATCTTTCTTCTGTTAAAGTCAATGTGAGTTTTGTGGTTGACTCCAGTAGGACTAAGATGAGATCATGATGAGACCAGTCTTTGTTCAGTGGTGCTCAGTGACAGGACAAGAGGTAACGGGCACAAACTTGAACATAGGAAGCTCCATCTAAGCATAAGGAGGAACTTCTTTACTTTGAGGGTGGGTGGAGTCTCCGACTCTGGAGACATTCCAAACCCGCCTGGACACCATCCTGTGCAACCTGCTCTAGGTGACCCTGCTCTGGCAGGGGGTTGGACTAGATGATCTCCAGAGGTCCCTTCCAACCCTGGTGATTCTGTGATTATATACCTTTGTTATCTTTGACAGAACGGAGTTTGTGAATCAGAGCAGCTGGAAGCACACTGGAGTGTTGCATAGATCTGTACACTCCTAAATGGAGCCATTTTGGGCTTGAACACAGTAATACTGGATAGACATTAAACACACCATACTGGATTTACTCTTTATCTCTCCCTTTCTCTCAACTGATCTATTTTTCATGCTAAACACCTGCTAAAAAGCTGTCAAAGGTGCTTAATGACACATATTTAAGTAGAGTACAGTACATTCAGCTGAGCAGAATTAATTTAAGTCAAGGACTCAGCATCTGTTCAGTTCAGTTTTTCTGGGGATTGAATGATTACAGGCAAGCAACACCAAAGTGCAACTTACTGATCAAATGTACTCTCCATCCCTCAGTGTCTATTTATCAGATGAGCCTTTCACTATTCTTTAACCTCTGCAACTAGACCCTTTTGCAGCTTGGGTCTTGGTTACAGCTAGGGTTGGAAACCTCTAAAATCAGGATACCTGAGATTAACAGTCTGCAAGTATCTGAGTTTTAATATTCTACGATATTGTCTAGAATACCAATGAATATTTTATGTGCTTACCAACAAGTTGTTCTTATCATTCATATTTCAATATAAACAAAAAAGCAGGGTGCATCAGCCCTCTTCTCCTTATGAGGCTCCACTGGGAGGCAAGAGTACAGCATATAGCTGAGATTAACAAACACACATACAGAGCCAAAACTGAATGTTTCCATTCTCTTGTCTTCCTCAAAGCTATCCAACCAACTACTCTGAACTAGGGAACTGGCAATGAGGAGAACTGCTAGGGAAAAACACAAATTCTTGCTCTTCAGGAAGAATATGACTAAAGAAGTATCTTTTACAATATGCTTTTTGAAATAACTTAAATTCCTTGATCCAGTGGCTCTGCCATACAACTCAGAAAATATTTCATGGTCCATAGAAAGAGTGAATAAGTCTTGGGCTCACATGCATAGTGTGCTTGTTTTTCTATTCTTCTAAACATAAGAATAAGCTATACTGGAATAACCCTCTTTCATACTGTTACAGCTACATTCCCTTTAGGGATCTGTAAAATTTTTTAAACTAATGCATATCAACAGCAATGGGGGTGGGGGGGGTGGGGGGGAAAACAACCCACAAACTCAGAAGCCCCATATACAACCAAAAATCCCCCAAACTAGACAGCAAGTTCTTCAGGACTATTTTCACTGAAGCCAGTTCCTGAATTTCACCAGAATAACAAACAGCAGCCAGGCCAAAGTACAAACATCTGTGTACGTAAAATGCCCAGAAGACATCAGAAAGAAAATAAGCACAGCTTATGATGCTAAATCACATACGCTCTGAGACAGAAGAGGCCTGCTCATGCATGTTTCTCAGATCTGCTTCCAGAAGTTCTGGTCTTCTTCCCAAATGAAGACTTATATTCCTGTGAGGGCTGGCTGGGTCTGTGAATAAGCAGTGCTCAACATCCCAACCCATCGCTGTAGGTCTCAGGTGCTGAATGCCATCTGCTTTCATGAACATCAGCTGGAAGATACATAATGTACAATGCAGGTAAAGACCCTCTAACTTTGCAGTGCTGGAGAGTACTATATAACTTCTTGTAATAATTATTCATAACATCACTTCCCTACAGACTTCTCTGAAAACAGTCCAAAATAGTACACTGTGACAGGGAGGGGAAAATTGCAATAAAAATATCCTAGCCATAGTGACTGTCAAGCCTTTCAGAATATGAAATTTTTAATGAATATTTTAAGAAGATTTCATGTTTTGATTGGGTTCCTCTTTGGTAGCTGCCCAACATTTTGGAATGAGGAAGGTTATTGACGAGTGTTTGATGAGTATTTTCTCCTGAACATGAGTCGTTGTTTATTTGGCTATCAAGCTTTTCTGTTTAGAAAATAAGAAATGATTGAATATTGCATAGTGATCTGTTGTGATGGGAGAAGCAGGAGGAGAAGGTGTTTGGGCAGGGGCGTAGCGTTGCCTTCTATAGGGTGGAATCTGGACGCCACAGAGTTTACACTACTTAATCTGACATTTTACCTTAGCTCTTTTGCAAGCTTGATGCAGTCTATAAAGCACAGAATATGTTAAGTCAATGGTAGTTCTACCTTTAAAACTTGAAGAGGTACACTGCTTAAAGGTGACCAGTTATTTTTAAAGGTCTTTTACAGTTTTCCTCATACATTAAAATGTAAAAATGAAAGTATCAACTTGTAGTTTAAGCCTCTCTTTTTTTTCTTTTTTTATTGGACAAACTGTGCTGCTGAGCAGCTTTCTTATTCACCTACAGATTTCTATGATGGGAGCATCACAAGGACTGAAAACAATATTTGCTGCTGTTCTTAACAAATTCAAATACATTTCTGAATGCAGTGCACAGTTCAAGAACTTCATTGTTCAGGGATGAGCTGTTCCCTACAAACACCGGGAAACCCCATTACACTTTCATCAAAGTTACTTTTGTCCTCTCTGGTGGGGAAATAACTACAGTTTTTCACGATCTTGCTGGAATTGTGCATTAAATCGAAGTACTCACTTTCTGTTGGAGTGTGCTGTTCTGAACAGCAAAAGGTAATGCTGCTATTTCAGACGGACCAGTCTTGCAGTCCCCTCCGAGTGCAAAACTGCGGGGCACAGAGAATCCATCATGTCACCGTTCATAACTCTAAAATTTTCTCCATCACTATTTCCATTACCAGCCTCTGTTCCAAGGTTTATAACTTGGCAGTAAAAGTTCATGCTAGGCTGAAATTTGTCCTGTGAGGTTTCAGGAACCCGAGAGCTATTTTCTTTTTTTACTATGGAATTATTTCTCTGGTTGTAGGAGACAGAGAGGATTGGTTTTATGTCAACAAAATAGGCAAAGAATCTAATGCCCACAAACAGTTGTGCCAAGCAATTTGTCTATGAGAAATAATTTTTCTGTTACTCAGAATATATGTCTCTTGAGCCAGTTGACCTAAGTGGTCACAGTTTCTGCAACGAAGATTGCTTTCAATGAAATTTATTATCTACATGGTAAAAATTCCTTAAATACAGTGAATATGGGACTACTAGGCAGACCATGATTATTAGCAATTAAAATGTATTATTTTATTTGCCTACAGAGACTCAGAAATACAGGGCCATGATTAACTCTCAGTCACACCACTGTAAATTCAGAATAACTCTATCGACACTATTGAGTTAACCCCCAGGAATCACAGCCTTGGGGAAAGCAAGGTAAGTTGGTTACATGATTACAAAATTCAGCATTAGATTGACTCTTTAAGGCCCAACCCCCTGAAAGGAAGACTGCGCATCTATCTGCTCCGCTCCCAGTATGGAAGGAAAACCACATGCTTCAGGTTGGTAACTGGTCTGCCAGACCTCCCTGGCATGCTGGGAGGAGGAATACTGGTACACCTCAACAGGTTCCCTCCCACAAAGCTGCCAAGAAGCATGTGGTTAGGAATCACAGCTCCACAAGCTTGTCTGCCTCTCTGCTTTCAAGGACTGCTCCTCTGGGGATAATGGAAATGTAAGAGACTGTAAAAATCAGCTGTATGAGTAGACAATCTGGTTACATATTTGGCAGTGGCTGAGTATTTTTCACATTCTGTGAAGTCACTGAAATGTGTAACTCGAGAGACAAGGAGACTAAGGAGTATTTTCCAAATAATCTCTGGAAATAGTAAATAGAGAGCACCAGACTCTGGCACATGCCTAATTTCTGCTGGGACCCAGGCCTCGGCAACTGTACACATCTCTGAATGGGTGACCACAGCCCAGGCAGAGTGGGGAACTCCTCACCATCCTCTTTTTAGAAGGAGGCTCAAGATGCTTGGGGCTAGGAAGACAGAGAGAGAGAGGATGAATGTATGACTTCTTGAGTAGGACACTCAAAAGTAGGGCTCCCACTATGGCTTCTGGAAAACACAAGTACAGGATTTCAATCCTATGTTTGAGTCAGTACTTCGGGCTTGGGGTTGGTTTTGGGTTTTTTTTTTCTTTTGTTCATTTTTTGGGTTCTTTTGGATTTGTTTCAGTTTTTTAAAGCTTCTTTTCCCCATTCCTCTTCTCTTTTGAATAAAAAAAGAATTTTTAATATATGAATTACAAAAAGTGTTAAGTAGAAGACACAAAAAATCAGTGATATAAATTGATGAATTAAAGACAGCTCTCAGAAGTAAAGATGTAACAATAGGAGGAAAGAAATCAAACAAACAAGGCACTGCAAACATTAGATGTCTGTTCCCAGGTTGACGTTTGCTTGGCAGCACAAATGTCTAAACAGATGAAATTTCTGAAAAAGGAAGAAGAGAGAGCATCACATTTAAACCTGCTGAGGGAAAAATGTGTTGATGATCTGATAACAATACTCTTCAGAAAATTAAGGAAGCAACATGATCGTAAGGTCATGTTTTGTGGTCTTCAGCATAAGACCACTACAAAAGATACAAATAAATTAAAAAAAAAATACAAAAAAGTCCAAACCCCCAAACACAAAGAAGCTCGTTCAGCTGAATGCTGCAGTCTACAGGCAGAGACTTTCTGCTAAGGGTAGGAGCCTTCTGAAACAAGCTTCTGTGATTGTTACTATAATTTCCCACCTTTGAGAACCAGGGCAGTATCATGGTCATTGAAGTGCCACACAATGCAGTGTGTCTCATTAAATGATGTTAAGCTTTTCTAAAGAGACATTTACAAATTTCTTCTTGCTATGATTTCAAGATTACTGATGTCTCCTGCCTAGCTTGTGCAATAGATTAAAAAAAACCCAAAACCCCAAAAAAAAACAAAACCCAAAACTAAAGCAAACCCTCCCACGGTCAAAGGAAAACGTGATTTAGAACATGAAATAAGCTGGTTTATTCTGGCTCTTGCAGTTGAAAGGCACATCTATAAACTTGCCTGGGCAGGTTAACATGCAAAGACCCAGTCGTACTGAAAATTTACCAAAAATCTTTATCAGAATAAATTTGCATAGCTCTACAGACAGCGTTAATGATCTGTTTCTTAGCCATTATTTCCAGGAAAGATCTGGTTTGTCATCAATATTGGGAAATTTTGGTGTTCTGCTATATCCAGGCTGGATTCTGTCCTAACTTGATGGCAAAGCTGTGCCAAAGTCACTCCAGCCCCAGCAGTTTGGTTCCACAGTTTATCGCAACAGGAAGCAGGGAAATTAGGGGATGTCTAAATTGCTAACATCCGTTGATTAGCTTTACATCCTGCAGGTACATCAGTAGCTGAGTCAGAGAGTTAGTGGCCATTACAGCAACGCAGGTGGCCCTCTTGCCGTTTGCATTTCAGCATGACGCAACTGTTTGAGCTCTGCAAGTCCACCAGCAGTACCTTCTAACACACCCCACGATGGCAAAGGAATACATCTTTTTCAACTGCAACGTCATTATGGATTTGGCACACATTATAGAGAGATACCAGTGGTGAAACACTCCTCTGAATCCCATTCCTCCCTCCCCCAGGAGAGTGTGGGGAGTTCACTTTCCCTCCTGTAATTAGCAGGAAAAGAACAATAGGTGAACATGTTGCAGCTTTCCAAGAAGTGACTTGGGAACTGTGAGTTTAGTGACACTTGACTTAAAATGTGGGGGCATGTCTGCATGTGGGTAGGATCTGCAGTTGCCAACACAGAAACAAAAGTGTGTTGAAATAAAAAAAAAAAAAAGTGTGTAAACAACAACAAAAAATCATTGAGTCAGTAATTGCACAAAATGAAGCTATAGTAACTTATACCAGAGAACAACACAACATAAACACTGTACACAAATGTATATTTTTACAGTGTGAAAGAAAGAAAAGTATTTTCTCATGCAGTTGGTTAATCTCAAGAACCAGATTGTCAGATATTTTGCTAAGAGGTGATCAATCTACTGGCTCATTCTGGTGGATGTTGTTGCAAGTATTTGTACCTGATCCAGCAGTTGTTTAATCTCAAGAACCAGATTGTCAGATATTTTGCTAAGAAGTGATCAATCTACTGGCTCATTCTGGTGGATTTTGTTGCAAGTATTTGTACCTGATCCAGATCATCAGTGGTTACGTCTTGAAGTCATGGTTGAAAAATACCATCATGAGGAATAGAATAGTTTCATAAAATGAAGGCAGAGAAAGACTCATTCTGGCTATAAGAGACTTTTCTAGCTGTGTAATGGAGATAATGGTGTGATCACTTTAACTTCCAATTCCAGGACATAATCTGGTCTCTTGTGTGATTTAGGAAGGAATGATTTGATTTAAGGGGTGAGAAGTTACCGTTCTGGAAGCAGATACTAACTTGTGCCAGTGGCACAGCAGTGAACTCAGGGAACATCCATGTAATTTGCTTAGATGTTGACAGCGATTATGTAGGCACCTGGGGAGAGCTGTATACAATTCCTTACATGCAACCCAGTTTAATATAACCTTTTTGCTAGAAGCCAGAGTCCTCTCCAATATATTGCAGATAAGTTACAGAAAGTACTCGGGGATCTTTAGCTTATTTCTGCACAGCCACGAAAGGCAAGCTGCCATTTAGCATCCTACGTGGTAAACTCAGGCTGGAGCGGCTTTATTGGCTTCCCTGTAATGATAATGGAGCTATGCTCCAGTTGTTCCTGAAGCTCCGATAATGCAAAGGTTTTAACACCTCGTTGCGCTGCAGAACCACGTCTGCCTACATCCTGAGGAAGGATTCGAGCACGCCACACTCACCAGTCCAGTGAGAGGCTCAGGAAAAGAGGATTTTTACAGAGAGGTCTGATCTCATTTTCACCCAGAATCAAAGGACTTATTTGTGAACAGAACACAAGACACTACTGGTTTATTAATTTTAACTGGGTGAGGTTTTGACTTCAGATTTAGTATTTTAAGAACCTGAGTATCATCTTTAAGTTTTAAATAGTTATGCAAATGTTTATCAAAGTTAGTAAGCTCAATCATTTTTATAAACCAGTATAGTCAACAGGAAGAGCTTCTGGGACTTCTGGAAGAGCATACAGGATTAGACTAAAAAGGTTAATAATTCTTTTTATAAATAAAAATCTGCATGTAAGGGGTCAAAGTGACTGAATTTCGTATGCTCAAGTGTTACAAGACCCAATTCTGCATCATTTGTTGCAGTTTAGTACAATGGAGCGGTCGGTTGTTAACATACAGCATTTGAGAAGGTAATATTTCCCCTATTCATCAGGAAACAAGAGAAAGGGTTTCCAAAAACATCGTATTTCCTCTGAAGTGTGAAGCTTAGAGCAGCGTAATAGCAAGATAGAGTTTCTAACTCTCCTCTCCTTCCCCTGAGAGCTTAGATACATACAACGGAAAAGTATACTATTTCTCACTAAGGAATAAAAGAAATTAACTGATATTTCTAGAAATTTCTCTTCAGACTATTTTTTTCCACAAATCCAGTAAACCCCTACTTGCAGGACACTAACTCACTGTGGTTAAGTCTCACCTAATTAGACCTCCAGGCTTATCACCTCCTCTAAATGAGCAGGCAGGGCTACGTGTGCTGCCTTCAGTGGCTCTGCAGAAGTCCCCAGCTGTCTGAATTCCCTTCTCAATGACCAGAGGTGACTCCTCAGGGCATCTGCCCCAATTCCCAACCAACACAACTTCTAAGTTTCCAGGCTTGTTCTTCAAGGACGCCTAGGGCTCAATTCAGTTGCCTAAACACAGGCATGAAGTGTCACCAGTGTGGCATCCAGGACATCCACGAGGGGTTGATGGACAGGACACAGAAGGCTCATGCACTACTGGAGCAGCCAGTGGAGAACAGGGAAAATGGAGGGCATCTCAAGTGGCACTAACTCATGTATGTTTAGGCAAGTGAACTGAGCTCATAGCATTCGCTGAGGATGTAAGGGGGAAAAAAAACCCAAAAACCTACAAAAAAGCAGAACAGAAACTCTTAATGTTAGCTAATGCAGAAAAATGTAATATCATGACAAAATAATGTTAATTTCTTCCTCTTCTGAGAGCATACTTTGGATTCACCCACACACACGGCTTCTCCAAATCCCAGTATTTCTCTCCCTCTTCTCTGCAGACAGTTTCCCTTCCCCTTGGTAGGCATTTAGAAAGGGATCTCACTGGTGTGAAAACACATTCCTGTGTTGTACTCTCCTGTGAGAATACCTTCGCCTTTGAATTCCCCATTAGCAAGTCTCCTTCTAATCACCTTCCTCAGGAAAGAAACGTCCTTCTCTCTGTGCTTTGTATCTGCCTGCCTGGAGCTCAGATGTAACAAACCAGTTTACCCCAGCTAGTAACCATGTCTGTCCAAGAGGGCTTAATTTGATTCCATGATCACCGAAATTTAATAGCCTTCAATAATTAGCCCAGCATCAGGTACAAGAAGTTTTGCTGGGATTTTTTTCAATATAGAGGGGAAGGACAACAGAGAAGGCAGTTGTCTCTCACATTAAAAAAAGCTCGCAGCCTGATCTACAAATACATCAAGACTCCAGTATGAAATCTTAATTGTTCACAGCCAAATTTCCCAAATTGTTAGCATTTTTCATGAAATAAGTTAGTCTAATTACAAATGTCAACTACAGATTGTATTCTATGCACATGTATATATATGTGAATACCCAGCTCCCTACTAAATGTCATTCATCCATTTTTAGAAACATTCATATTCAAAATTATTCAGATTTTTCTAAGTGCCTCAGTGACAAGGGAACTTGTACTCTTATGTCAGGTGCCACTGACAATCCAAACTGCATCTGTAATTAGACTGTTTGTTTGGTAATTATATGTGGTAATAGACTCATCTCCTGAAATATTTTCTGTGTAGCCCACAAATCACATTGAAGTAGAGGGGCTTTGGTGAAGAAGAAGTTTGATTAAAGAAAAAAAATCTATTGGAAACCATTTTCCCCCAAGACCTAAACTAAAGATAAATGCAAATGATAGTCCATCTGTGCACGCAGAACCTTTTGAAGCATTTGTTCTAGTCTTTATGTATTGCCTCTTCAAGTGTTTAAGATAGATATGGCCAAATGCAGTACGTTTAATACCAAAAAGCATTGGGTTTTCTCCCCCCTCCCAGTTTTACATGTTACAAACTATATACCCTCTGGCCAGGAAGATCTTTTTGTTCTGTATGTACAAGTCTATCATCATGGCAACCTGGTCTGCAGCTGGAGTTCCTACGCGTTGTAGTCACAAAAATAACGGAGATTCCTTACAGGAGACACCCCACCAAAAGCCAATTTTGCCTGCACTGAAGTTAACAGTTCTCAGTAGCTACCCCAGTAGGAAAAGAACCTCATCCGGAATTAAGAAAAATGCCTGCCATCAAAATATACCACTTTGTTCATCTACAAAATGCAAGTAAAGAATCTCTTTTCTAAAAGCAACCATAGAGCTGCACTCAAAACACAGAGCAATGGTCTCAGCGCAGGGCTAGAAAGATTTGGAAACTGTGGAAAATATTTCAAGTTCATTAAATACCCCTAGGTTGCACTAGCACAGCGCAAGGCATGGAAATAAATGTTGATACAAAGAAAGCTATTTTTACATAATGACTATTCATTGTGAAGTTCCTCCTGGGCAGCAAACGGTAACGACTATAACACCAGGAAAAGAGTAATTGCTTTGATTCAACATCCCAGCGTGTATCTCCAGATCATAAAAACCCAAACCAAACCCAACCCAAACCCAAACCCCCAACCATCTGAACTCAACTACTTGAAAGAGGTCTTTGTTACAGTTTGGATTATTGGCCAGCTCAGTCCTTCTAAAGATTTACTTTACACCTCGTGCTTTACCATTTAACATACAGGTTGAATACTTTTTACTAATGTCTATGTTGACCTATTTAAACAGATTTACTGGCTCACTTGTTTTTTACTAATTAGGTATCATCCTTCAAATCAGGACAGGTGGAACTTTCAAACACACTTTTTTTTTTTTTTCCACAATAGCCTTTAAAAAAGTATTTGTCTTAATATATTACTAAGTGTTTTGCTTACGGTCACACAAAGTCTTAAGTATTTTGTCTCTTTTGGGCTCTCCATCCTATTTTTTCAAATTTCTTAAGACTTTCAGTCACAAAATTCAACATCAGCCACCCCCACCCAAAAAAAAAAAAAAGTTACACTGACTGAAGTTTCCTGGAAAATAAGACAGACATACCACAACAACCACTGAACTGACACTTGTAAATTCTGAGTAATTCCCACAACAGAATGTGAATTAACACAAATTTACTATAAAGCAGCTATTTCACAGGTGCAATGGGGTGACCAATCTAAAACCGCCAAAAATCAGAACATTTACTGGAAAATTACAAATTCTGTCTAAAATCCAAGGTTTTGTTCCAGTAAGTTACTGCTCCTGGTGCGCAAAGGTGTTGTTTGCAGCTATTGACACCAGCTCGCTAGAACAAATCTCCTCAATTGAAAGTCAGTAATTATAACTAAAATAACTAAACTTGAACACGCCAGCCTACAGAGGAAGAGAAAACATTGCTGTTGTCAGGTTAGCTTTGCTTACATTGAAAGTTTGACAATGTCACTCTGAAGGAGAAAATCGTTGTACTCTATATTTAAAAGAAACTGGAAACCAGAAATAGGCATCAAATCAACCTACAAGGCTTCATCAAGCGATGCACTTTCCAAATGAAGTCTTGTCAGCCCAGCGCTTTACCTGTTGTGCCATGCAGCTTCACAACGCAGCACGTAAAGCTTTGTTCACCTCAAAAGGATTTCTAGAACTTACACTCCAACCCGTATTTCTATACAGTTAGTAAATGCATGTCTTCAGGCCATGTTATTTGTACTCTCCTCTCTTCTTCCGCAAGCTCCCTATGAGGAACGAAGGGGGTTAAACCGAATGGAGCGGGAAGCGTGACAAATTGCAAAGCCAGAAGCACCTGCAACCCTCATTATCCCTGTCAGAGTTCTAGTCAGGTTTCGCTACTTCATTTTTTTAAGAGTTATTCTACTAATTGCTCCTGAAAGAATGAATTACAGAAGTATACACATCAAAGAAAGGTGAAGAGGCTTAAAATAGTGTTTGTTGCTTATAAAATGAACAGGCAGCCAAGATACAGCCTTTCCAGATAACAGACAGCAGAATGACTAAACAGAGGTCAAAACTGACGTTACTGTGGACCGAGACGCTGGCGCGTATGCTTTACTACAGTTTGTAACCGGAGTTAGGGGGGGTTTTTTGTCTTCTCAGTAAACGAACGGAGAAAAATGACTAACCGTGACCTCTAGTGGATGTACTGTGTAACAACCATAGCAGAGCTTGCAGAATTCTCTTAGTGGTAACGTGGACATTTATTCGAATCTCTCTCGAAGTATTGTTTAGATGACAAACAGGGTTAAAAATACTAGTGCTTAATCGCATTCTCCTTAAACCAACAATTTTTACTGCGCTATCCATTTATTTAGATACACCTGAATGTGCCTTACCAATCTCAGCTGAGAAAGTAACATGGCAGGAACCAGAACAAAAAAAAAACCAACCCAAAACACAAACACCAACCCGACCCATAAAGACAAATACATGTATCTAGCGCAACAAAGAACGGGGATGGTAAAACACTGGTTTAACCTTTTACAGACACAGGGCTTGAGGAACACATCTTTGGCATTGGTTTTGAAAGGATATACTCACCTGCCTTTTCTCTTGCCAACTGGAGGCACATACGCAACTGGAAGCATCTCACTGAAAGGGAGACCTATATCTTGGGTGATTTTACCCCAGGATGCTCCAGATGTTAATAAGCCTAGAAAATACCTCAGCTTGGAGAATTATTAAATTCGGGTTAAAAAAAAAAATTAAAAAAGCAGTAATGGAAATGAAGAACTCCCTGTACATCATGCAACCCAATGAAAGCAAAGCTTCAGAGAGCAGACAGGGTCGTACCAGGTGATGTGTGTTTCAACGCTGTAGACAGGTGTAGGACACAGAAACGTGGGAAGCTGCCGGAGTACAGACATAAGGCGGCGGTGGGTAGAAGTAGGGAAGAAGGCTCTGCCTCAGGCACCCGGCTCTTCCTGGGTGTCCATACACCCTGCGAGGAGGAGAGAGAGAGAAGCTGGGGGAGGTGCGGGGGACCGGCTCCGAAGAGAAGCCCGTGTTTTGCAGCAGGGCCGGGCCGCTGCCCCCCCCGCCGCCAACAAACGGGACGGGAGCGACAGGCGCTGACAGCCTTGAACAAGGAGCGAGTGGTGCCCTGCTCAAAAGCTTCACTTTCAGCTTTTTTTTGGGGAGGGGGCGGAAAAACGCCCCCAAAGTGTTACTTGGCTTTGGTGGACAACTTCGCCCAAGCGCCGCTCCGCGGGACGGGCTTCCCCCCGCTCGCAGCCGGAACCCTCTGCCCGGAGGGGTCCCCCAAGGGACGGGGCGGGGGTGGCGGGAGCCCCCCGCGCTCCGCTCCGCTCCGCCATGTGCGCGGGCGGGGGAGGAGGCGTGTCCCCACCCNGGCGGGTGAGCCGCCTGCACGGCTGCCTCTCGGAGCAGGACGTGCTGGAGGTGTGCGACGACTACGACCGGGAGCGGAACGAGTACTTCTTCGACCGGCACTCGGAGGCCTTCGGCTTCATCATGCTGTACGTGCGGCACGGCCACCTGCGCTTCGTGCCGCACATGTGCGAGCTCTCCTTCTACAACGAGATGATCTACTGGGGGCTGGAGGGTTCCCACCTCGACTACTGCTGCCAGCGCCGCCTCGACGACCGCATGTCCGAGACGTGCACCTACTACGCGGCGGAGGAGCCGCCGGGGGAGGCGGGCCGGCGCGCCCCGGGGCAGGGGNGGGGGTGTCTCGGTGGAGCGGGCGCTGCTCAGCAGCTCCGGCTGCCGCCGGGCTCTGCCGGGCGCCCGGTGTCTCCGAGGGCAGGGGCCGGGGGTGGGAGCGGAGCCCGGCGGCGGGCAGGGAGCAGCCCGGCGGCAGGCAGCCCCGGGCCGGCGGGCAGGCTCGGGTCTCGGGCAGGCTGGCAGCGGAGCAGGTGCCATCGGAATACGGTTCCTCTTCTCTGTAAGGGTGCCTCCGTCTGTGCGGCATCTTGGAGCTCTTATTCTCTCCCCCCCTCCCCGCTTTTAGGAGCCACGGGACTCCTTACCCACATAGAGAAGTTCATGCGCTCGGAAAATCGTATTAGGCGTTACGATTGTGGGAAAAAAAGGGAAATAAAACCCTAAAAGAAAATAATGGAATTCCCTTCTCTTTTCCTTTGGGAAAAGCATGGTCCTGTATGTACTCTGCCTGTATTCGTCCAGGTCCTTCTGCTGGAGCAGATCCAGTGCCCGTTACAGTTCTGCTCTTGTAAAATT
>VYXH01002847.1:619402-641780 GCA_013397275.1 Burhinus bistriatus | reverse complement strand
GGCGGCAAGTGGCTGGAGAGGATGAGGAGGACTTTCGAGGAGCCCACGTCTTCCGTGGCCGCCCAGGTCCTGGCCACCGTCTCCATCCTCTTCGTCATCGTGTCCATGGTGGTGCTGTGCGCCAGCACCCTGCCCGAGTGGCGGGCGCCGGAGAACCGCAGCGTGGAGGAGCAGAGCAGGTACACAGCAGAGTCAGTGAGGGAGCCCTCAGGGTAGGAGGATCCTTTATTTTCCCGCTGTCCGCTCCCCGTGTGTCCCGTCCAGTGTGTCCTGCCCCTCGTCCTNTTCTCTCCCCCCCTCCCCGCTTTTAGGAGCCACGGGACTCCTTACCCACATAGAGAAGTTCATGCGCTCGGAAAATCGTATTAGGCGTTACGATTGTGGGAAAAAAAGGGAAATAAAACCCTAAAAGAAAATAATGGAATTCCCTTCTCTTTTCCTTTGGGAAAAGCATGGTCCTGTATGTACTCTGCCTGTATTCGTCCAGGTCCTTCTGCTGGAGCAGATCCAGTGCCCGTTACAGTTCTGCTCTTGTAAAATTTGGTATGTGGGAACAGCCTTACCCCCGTTCCTCTTTCCATCTCGTGTTCTCTCCGTGGGGGACACAGGAGATGATCAGACTGCACGTTAAGCTCTTGCAAACGCATCATAGAAGCGCCCCAGTGTATGAATGTAACAGATGTTTACATTTCCTTTTGATAAAACGTGTGTAAGCACACTAAACATTGCAAAACATTTGCAGGAACCAGGGCATGGGGTACAAGGCTCAAACCCGAGCCGTACTAGTAAGAACAAACCCTTTTTCATCTTCTTTGTGACCTCAGCTTAGGGTTACATCGATGCAACTCTGCTGACAGATCATTGCGCTCTCTCTTTCTCTCTTCTGTTCCCTAGAGAACAGAATCAAGACCACTCTGGTAGGATTTCTCCCGCAAATAAGACTGACGTATAAAGAAGTAAACGTTTCTTGTATTTGCTAGCTTATCCTTTCTTTTAAAACAGACAGAATAGTCAACAAAAAGTTTTCAGCTTCTGCTCTGCTAAAGGGGCCCTACAATGGAATCACAGCCTTGTCATTATGAAATCATCATCTTTTACCATAGAGTTAATTGGAATGTGATATATTATATCTTAGTAGCCAGATTAATTCCTTGGAAAGTATTTTCATAGTTTCCATTAGCTTAATGGAAAACTCCACCTGTATTCCTCATTGTAGCTGAGCCAAAGAACTAACTGTATGAACAAAAAGAAAGCAGATACAGATTGAGAAGCTGTTGATTCCTGCTTAGATTCAGATACGTCAAAAGTTGGTCTTACAGGTTCTTCCAGTTAAAAAGCCTTACTTAAGCTTTGCAAGGTTATTTCAAAGGGTGGATGCTCTGGATGATCATTTTGTAGGGCAGCAAATTGCTTAGATACTCCCAAAAGACAGGGGAAAACGGACGCAACACTACCATACCGCTAACAACATCGGTCATATCTTTGTTCACATCTTCATGGTGTGGGAGTCAACAACAATTTTTCTCTTGTTGGAAGAGTTCAACTTGCAGAGGAACAAGGCATATGACGTGTAATTTTTCTTTCATAGTGCCTTTGTCTTCAAGAACACGTGTGTATTACACACACACATAATTTTACTCTTCTGAACAATTGCATATTGTATACCAAGTGTTTGAAGGATAAGGTCCTAAACACTTGTAAGGTACCGGGTAGCCAAGCGCTTCACAGGGCAGCGAAGGCTGCTTTTAAAACCAGAAGGACCACTGTCAATGGTGGGGTGAGTTTCTTCAGTACTGGTTGTAGTACTCTGTGGAATTGCAACAAAGATAACCATAAAAGTTGCGGCTGAACACTTTCTAACCATCTTCTTGCAAAATGTCAGGTATAAACACTGTTACAGGCTGGTTCATTTCATGTGTGACAACTTAGGTGCTCTCACTGCACAGGAACTGATAGCAATTTAATGGCAAACACATGGAAAACAGATACAAATGTGTTCCTTTCTGTCCACAGCTGGTCACCTGCTCAGGTGGCCTTGCTCTCTTATGAGAGCCACTCCTTTCTTTATTGCGTATGCTGCAGCATGACTAAAAAGCCTGTTATATCTGGGAAAAAAGGTGTGAGCTACAATTGCTTTTAAGTGAGTGATCCAGTTTAGTTACAACTACTTACACATGCCATAGGATTTGACCTAACACGCACAGTTGTCATCTGACTTTATTTCCCTTCATTTGTTTATATTTTCTTTTGTTTGCAGTTATTTCATTTAAAATGAGTTAGGTTTTCAAAACCTCAGTAGCTTAGTGGCTTATTGGAAAGTCTGACCACAGAAATCACACAGGAGTGTCTGGGATTGCGTACTCTGGCAACACTGTCCATCTCAGGTGAGAAGGCTTTTAAAAATCTGGCCACCAATACATTTAAAAGTTTGAAGCCAAATTCTGTCTGTTTATTAACCACAGTTCCTCATCAAAATAAAAAAAATGTGATAATACAATAATTCTTTTCTTTGTCAAGAGAAATTGTGACATTAATGCCGTATGCAAGTGAGTTTTGACTCACATGGCACTGTAATTACTAGTATTAAGCATTTATATTATTCTAAAAGCATATTTTGAAAAGTTTTAGAAATGAAAATTGAATCGGCTTATCTCGAAGTCCTTCGTCTGTAGATTTTGGATGTAACTGACTACTCAGATCAGCATAAGCCACTGCTTAGAAGAGGCGAGGGCTGCCTCATGAAATTCAGCAACTTTGATGTGTTTAGTCTCTCACACGCTTACTAATAAAACCCCCTGAACTGCAACATAACCTCAGTGTTATGTTCCAGCTCAGAAAGGTGCCACAGGGATAATTTCAGTGGCTGAACTGTGGTAACCGTCCCCAGAAACGCTTTGGGCAGCTGCAGTGAAAACAGCTCTAGCAGTGTGTCTCCAGCTTACCCGGACATCATCTCTAGAAGCGAGGGTGTCGCTAACTCTGTAATTTACAAAATCAGCCCCTTTAATGAGGTTTGCAGTGAGGGTTACTGCAGCTGCCAGCTAATACCAGCTGTGTTTATTTTTCTTGTGTGAACACCTCTTCACCAGAAGAGGAATTGAGTCCACCAAACTCTTCTCAGAAACCATTAGGTTGTTATGACTTTTCATGGTGACCACAGTCTCAAAGGGTGAGCAGCCTACAGCTATTTCTGATCCTTTGGAGTAATACCCATGAGAGGGCAACAGAGAACTCCACGAGTAAGCCTTTTTAAGGAGAGAGGGATGGGGAGTCTGACCTCTGAATTTCACAGATCTTACAGACACCGACAGTATAACTCCCCAGGTTGCACAGGGATTGCCTTCCCCAGGTCTGTTCTCAGGATGAGTGATGAGTTATTAAATTTCTTGCCTTTCAAGGTTTTTGCTCTCTTCCCTGCCTTGGCACGTTTCACTTATCAGAGCTAAAGATTTGCATCAGATTTGCACAGTTTAGGAGCAGACAGCAGGGACACCTGTCTCCCCTTCTGTTGCTTCTGGCAATTTCAAGTCATCTTTGCTCTCCTCTGAACTGTGCCAGCAGATGCATAGTGTGAGTCTCTGATCGGGGACCTGTCCATAAACTGATTGTCAGCATAGTCTTTTGGGGACGGCTTCTCAAGCCTGTAATAGGAAGTCATTTGAAGCTGACTAACTTACTGCCAGCGCAGTTCTATCTACCTGCCTTTATTTTTTTTAACGCTAAATATGAGTAGCTTGTTAGCACAAGGGAGAGGCTGTTGCCTCTTTTCCACTTACTAATCATGATTAAATTTGTATTGAAGGAATCACTCGGTTATCAAGCCTATATGATTGCTGCGTTCTTAAGCAAAAGCAAATAAACACAGTAACTTCTCCAAACAGCATCTCTCAACAGATGCTGGTGGGATTTTTTTCATCTCTGCAAAGCATCAGCTTAAAAAGTTGCATTTGAATTTTAGACACACAAAAATCATTATTCCTGTATGGTGATGGAATTTCAGAACACCCAAATGCTCATGTCCAACATCTGTTAAAAAAAACACGTGAACTTCTTTCCTGGGTAAGGTCTAACCTGAACACCACAATGTGGTAAGTTAAAACAGTAGGCTGAAGGTGAAGAATGGAATTGGAGACCTAAGTTAAAAACATGGATATGGATTCTTCTAATTGAATTTATGAGCTTTTTGAAAAATAGAGATAATGCAAAGAACAGATGTGTATCCCTGCCTGGCTACAGGAGAACCTTAACAAACTCACCAGGGCTAGGTGCCACTTGTGTTCCAAGTAGATGGAAAAGACGCTGAGGACCCCAGGGCTCAAGATGTTCATATCCAGGTATCCCCTGAGAGCTGTGAAAGGCATTTGCCCCTTCCCTGGGGAGTGCTGGGTCATTACAGCCTCCCACGTACGGCACCGGAGTTTAATGCATCAAGACATATCATTGCTACGAAAGCAGGGACAGAATGGAAAAAAGCCAGCAAGGTTTATAATGCAGGGGAAGTAGCTGTTCTGTGGCCCTTACTCTACAGTTTGTAGTGAGACAGAAACCATGTTGATTTCAAAAGGATAAAAAAAGATTAAAAAAAAAAAAAGGTATTTGCTGAAATGACCAGGAGTCTTCCTGAATAGGAATTCGATCATTCTGACTACTGCTTGGACGTTTTTCAGGTTTAATGTGCTTTACATGGAAATAGGCTTTAGCAACAATTTAACAAATCGGTGCTGACAGACTTTAATCTTTAATCCTGTCATATACTGTCTTTAATCATATCATCTGTTTTCCTCATGTGTCCCGTTGATGTGTATGTTTTATTTACAAGCTTAATAGATAATAGTGCCACTAATGAGTATTTTGGCTAGATTTCAACCAACTCACCAGGGGATATTGAAAGTATACAAATTGGCATGCTGGGGCAAAGAATAATGCTAAGTTGAAATATTCTATGACGTTCACAATATGATTTTTTTTAGTAATAACAAACTAGCCTTGTTGGTGATTGAAAAAAAAATTTCTGAAGTGGTTTAACTCATTGTACATAAAATAGCTTATTCTGAAAGGAAGTTATCAGATGGAACAGAAAATTGAACAGTGACAGGATTACAGTAGAAATGAGGCTCACAAAAGCCTGATTTTCCATCTATGGACGAAAGACTCATTAGAGCAATCCTGAAAAACTGAAGTACCAAGAGGCTTAAAATTTTAGGAGAAAAACCCTCTTTCATGTGCTTCGGTCTGGGACAATGAACAGTAAGTTTGAGCAGAAATAACCTGTAACTGAAAAAAAGTTAGGACTTATTATTTTCTCTGATTATTTATAAATTTTGTGGCGAGTCTTCACAGAAACACTTCATGAGTTTGTTTTTAATTTCCCCTCTCCTTTTTGATTACCAGCTATTTAAAAACTGAACTGATGGGGGAAAAAAAACCAACCAAAAACTATGATGGAGTTTAATAAAATAGGTACTACATTTTCCCAAATAAAATTCATGATTTAATTATATAGTTATAGATTTTAATACAGCATTATTCCAGGAATAGGCAATAAAAGGCAGTCTGTCCTGTGAATATGCGGCAAATATTTTAAAAATTGATTACAGAAGGTACAGTAAATTTAGTCCTCCAAGTGCATGCATTTTATTTGGCTTTAAGTTCATACTCTGTTAAGTTCTCTTGAGGACTAACTGTTAAATTTGCTTTCCTTATTAGATGTTATTTATCCATTAACAAGGTTAGCTATAAAGATAAGTCACTACAAGGAGAGGGAGACTTGATCTGAAAGTGGAAATGTAGCACGTAGCGCTCCAGATTTCCCAACAGGCCAAAGGTTTCTAGTTCTTCTCACCAAAGCACGCACTTTTATGTGATTTACCAGGACTAAAAATAAGGGATGCCCTTCTTCATTGTTTTCTCCCTAGCCAGGATGCATATAATTGATGAGAAAGCAGGATAGATGTAGAATGGAGAAATGGAAGTGCAATATATAATGGAGTGGCAGTAATGCATCTCCCCCTGTCCTGATCTTGCTTTGTCTTTTTTGCATCAGTGATGTTTCTTAGCTCTCTTCAAGTCCGTTCTACAATAAAAGGCTTCTTCAGTCCTTCCTACTGAAGTATAACTGATTTACAGTATCTCTTGTGCTGGGAACTGCCAGAGTAAAACAATGGATTGATCACATTTCATGGATTTTTACTTGCACAACTATTCTCCAAAGTTATACTGGACCACTGAATCAATGCTGATTCCATAAAGAGGAATTCTACTGAATCACAGCGATCAGGACCCAACTTCCCTAAAGCGTGACTCAGAGATAACAGGTCTAATTTGTGACAAAATGGAGGAATCACATTTTCAACATTATCAGGGCATCAGGAGGAACCAGTGAAAAAGCTTTAAATTGTAAATTACGAATCGCTTTTTCATTTAAATGCTCCATGTCATAGGATACAAGCAGCATAGAGATCTCTTAAAATATAACGAAATAGAGTCTGTTGGAATTGTTGAATATTCCTGGCTGCAACTTCCTATCCAGATACAATTTTTCTTTTAATCGTTACATGAGATCTCAACTAGCCAACATGTAAGTACATTCAGACTTTTATCGGTGTGTCCGTTACCATGATCTTGCTGTTTGACTGATTTTACTAGGGAAAGTCTTGGGTAATTCCTCATCATGTGTAAAAAGGATTTAAGAGAACTTACCCGTTAATATTTTTTTCTTCATTTTTTTCCAACATAAAGGAACAATAATCCACGTTCATACAGTAACTTTCACATATTCTGTACATGACTTTTGTTTAGAAAACACTATGACCTGAGCATTTTTAAAAAGAAATTAAATATGCATCTGAGGTAGTTATCACTCACTGTCATTAAAAGAAGCATTAGTATTTTCAAAAGCTTAATTTTTAAGAGAACACAAAATTCTTAAGAGCAAGCTATTTTTTAAATTCACAGGTCTTTCCATCAAAAGGTACTAAGGTGAACAAGTGTTTTATAAGCCCTTTATGAAGAAAGGCCACTTGCTTACAGAACCTTCATTGTTATTCATGAAACAAGAAAAACAAGGCCTGATTTTATGTGAATAACTATTTAAGTAATTAATTTATGTTCATTTAAATTTGCTGTGGCTGGAATTACAACGTTACATCAACTGACCGTTACTGTTTCCTGCATTTTTTTGGTAAAACTAAAGTGAATGAATGAAATGAAATTAATAAAAAATAAATAAAACTTTAGTGTATGAAACTTTTATGAAAGTTATAGAGTCTATTAGTGTAATTACAGCAGTTACAGAAGAATGTTGTCCTTCTAACAGGCCATTGTCTTAATAGTAACAATAGATTTCATAACTGGTAAATAATTATGCAGATGCATTAGGGAAGCAAAATTCTAGGATTGAAATGACAGTCGGATTATTACTTGCAAATCATTACGTTTCTACAGACACTACCTTGTTAGGATCCCTGTAGTAGCAAAAAAAAAAGCTCTGGTTGTATGTAGTATTTTCAAATCCCCAATTTCGTATCGGTTTGGTTTCAGACCTGTTGGTATGAGAAGACATTGGTGGTTGGCTTTTTCTTTGCTCAAACTGTTGTTGAAAAAAGATAAACAAAGGAAAGAGGAAAAGATTAGCTTCCATTCCCTCCCTGTATTAAACAAGTGAGCACAGTCTGAATTCTTACGAAAAGGGTCACTGTCAGATGGGAGATTTGAGACTACATGCACAATAGTTATTGAATAATCTTAGAGCAACATTTTCATCTTCTGTTTCTGTCTTCCACTGGTTTCAAGTTGAGATATTCTCAAGTCTCATTCACTGAACTAGGACTTGAAAATATTCAAGAACATACTGAAATCACCCTTCCAGGATTTCTTTTCTTAAGGCCATTATTTGTATTGGCAAGAAGATGATCTTGCCTATCGCTTTGGTTACCTTGACATTTTTGCTGCAACACAGTTTAGGTGGAGTTACATTGAAAACAAAAGAAAAAATTCAGTAATGCAGAATGTAGTGGTAAATGGGAGGACACAAGCTTATTACTTTATGTACCCAATGATGAAAAATAAAATACCATCTGTATTTAGTGGCAGTACCTATAAAGTTTTGAATATAGTTCTAGGTAAGCCACTGTTAGGGATGCAAATCAGACAGACTGGTTTAGGTTGGTTCCTGATGAGCCAATTTGCATGAATTATCCAATGCAAAAGCTCATTTCTGCCCACTCCATCTTCACTTCCATTTTAGTTTAGCAGTCTGTTTCTATACATTGCTGCTCCTAACTAGCCACTTCACTGATCCATTGTCCTTTGCATTGCCAAGTGGATAGGGCCTCACAGATTTAAAACAAAAAAATGAACAAAATCCTCCAAAACCCAGCCACCCACCCACCAACCCATGTTCTAGATAATGCTACACATTGGCATTGGTGGTATAGGACCAGTAGCAATCTATAATTCAAAGAAAATGATCAGTGAGTAAGTTCTTAGCGATGATCAGTTTAAAATCCTCACTAGATCCTCAGGTTAATTGCTGAAATCTGGTGCTACATGCGTAGGATAAGAATTGCGTGGTTTTCTGTTTGTCGTTTGTGAAGCTCTGAGTGTCAGTTTGGTAATACCTGTGAACAAACCAAACATCCGCTAAAGCTTTTGCACAGAACATAAATACTGTACTTTGTTTCTTTTGACAGGATAATTGAAGCTATCTGCATAGGCTGGTTCACTGCAGAGTGCATTGTGAGGTTCATCGTCTCCAAAAACAAGTGTGAGTTTGTCAGAAGACCTCTCAACATCATTGATTTACTGGCAATTACTCCTTACTACATCTCTGTTCTAATGACAGTTTTCACAGGGGAAAATTCACAGCTTCAGAGGGCTGGAGTCACCTTGAGGGTCTTAAGAATGATGAGGATTTTTTGGGTGATTAAACTGGCTCGTCATTTCATTGGCCTTCAAACACTTGGTCTGACTCTGAAGCGTTGTTACAGAGAGATGGTGATGCTACTTGTCTTTATCTGTGTTGCTATGGCAATTTTCAGTGCACTTTCCCAGCTTCTTGAAAATGGGCTGGACTTGGGAACAAAGAATAAGGATTATGCCAGCATTCCTGCTGCTTGTTGGTGGGTGATCATCTCGATGACCACGGTTGGTTATGGTGACATGTGTCCCATCACTGTACCAGGAAGGATTCTTGGAGGAATTTGTGTGGTTAGTGGCATTGTTTTATTAGCCTTGCCGATCACTTTCATTTATCACAGTTTTGTGCAATGTTACCATGAGCTCAAGTTCCGATCTGCTAGGTACAGTAGAAGCCTCTCTGCTGAATTCTTAAATTGACCAAACTTGCATTCTGTTGTAGTTACTTGCTAAGCTTTGTCTCAGAAGAGAATGGTGGAAGGTCCCTTCACGTGTCCTCCTTGACTGGATGGTCCTATGGAACAACATTCTCACCAGCCTGGAGAAAGCCCGTCACCATTCAGACAGGAAGGATGGCCATCTGCCTTGGGCACCTTGCAGGGAGTTTCAAATTTGAGAGAACAAAATTAACAAAAGAGTATTGAGAAGTCCTCAACCAGACTAGTTTGGTCTTCAGTTTGCCTTTCCACACAAAGGCAGAACAAAAAATGGGCTTAACACTGAGATCTGTCATTCCCATAATTACATCCTATACTATTCTAAGCAATGTGTAGCAGAAGTTTTTCAAAGATTTCAATATCTAAATGCTCCATAGAGGCATTGGTAACTTCTTGCCTGAAGTATCGCCACTTTTAACTCCGATAACCAAATTAGATACTGAAGGAGAATCGCTGCTACTTTTGAGCTTCACAACAGCGTACAGCTCTTCTGGAACTCAGGAAAGATGAAGAATATAGATCTGTAGGGCAAAAAATCGTGAGGCCTGATTCTGATCTTTGATGAAGCACGCAAATCTTCCGTAAAACCAGTGAAGTCAGTGGCATTGCTCTGAATTTGGTAATTCAAACAAGCGCAAGAAGTGCACCTCTGAATGTTGTAGCAAGGACTTCCTTAGCCACAATTAATTTCTCTGGAACAAAATCATTAGTAGAAGCAAGTGTTGTACTTTATAAAGATCAGCATAAAAAAAAATCAGGCATTGATAAATATATTTTCTTGTACTTAGTGGGAGAGCTATCCAAATTTTATGTACATTCAGTTCAACTCCATCCACCTGAAGTTACATACTCATAAGCATAGATTTTTTTTCCCCGCCCCATATAATTAAACATATATATCATAGTGAAAGTTCTCCAAGACAAATTATAAGATTCCATCACTTGAAACAGTCTGGAGAAAGCACTGGAAAACAAGAGTAGCTGCTCCCTGTCAGATGAGACTCTTCATCATCTTTAAATTCTGCAATCCTTACTGAAGGATACACTTTAATGGAAGTTTTAAAAACAACTGTAAAAAGCCCAGAGCATACCAAAGAAAGTAAAAAATAGAAGTGTGAGTTGTGCAAAATGGTATACTTTCCAATGTAACTAGAAAATTAAAATGAATCAAGTTAGGTTCTGAAATATTGTTCACTACATTTCTTGTGTAGTACTGCTTAATAGAATTGTTCAGTATAATTCTGAAAGGCTGCTACATAGAAGTGTGCAGTTAGATACTAGAACACATTAAGGTACAGCTTTACAAATTTGGGTACCAGTAAACATCAACGGGGAGCCTTCTTATTAACATGGAAGTTCAGAGTCATCAGCATAGTTGAATTTGGTGTGCTTGCCTGAAAATACCGCATTTACTATTACTGTGCTGTAGAAGCATCTTTTTTATATATATATTTGTTAAAAGCTTTAGAAGTAAAATGAGTACCACCTAGAAAACACATCTCTGGAATTGCTCACTCAAATAAAAGTACCACATTGGTCAGTAACCAGTACATTGAAGGCTCTGCTCCGAGACCTGAAAAATTCATTACCATTTTAAGTGGTCTTAGTCTTAGTAGTCTTAAAGAATTGTATCACAAACACAGTTTTCCTGAAGACCTGAAAAGAATTTTAGTAGTCTTCTTACAGACAAGCTTGACTTCCTTCAGTAGTTTTTCAAGACTACATTATTAAGTAACGTTACAGCCATACCTCTGTTTCTTGCCACTGATGCGTTCTGGTGTTCAGGTTAGCTCTGTAGTTCCTGTACTACTATATTTATGCCTTTTATATCAGAATCATGTCGTTCAGAAACCAGCTCCAGCATTCCACAGAGAGGTGAATATGAGATAAGCAAAAATTTCTTTCTTGGGTGAGATTCACAGCTGATGTTAGTTAGGCAAGTTGTGACTTCAGAGACACATAGATGTTTTACACCAGCCAAGATGCTGGCTCTGTATTCCTGCATGTGTACCTATATATATCCTGCATATATTATATATTATAGTCAGTCGAAATGTTTCTTTTTTTTTTTTTCTCCTCACAGAAAATTTTGTCCTTGACAAAATTGAAATTTCAGACTTTAATCCAAACACAGCTGTTGAAGAAAATGACAGTAGCATCTTCTAATGAAAAGTTTATTTTGGCAGTATCAAAACCATTTTCAAGGAGAAAAATCGCTATTTTTTTTTTTGTATTCTGCTTCCTTTTTTATTATTTTTTTTTTCACTAAAAATAGGTAAAAAAAACCCCACATAAGAACTCAGCCCTACAGATTTTCATACGCTGTTTTTAATGCTTGGGAAAAATACTGTTTTTCATAAAACTCCTTAAAACTTACTTTGTCTTTTGCCCATATATTGTATTTAACCAAACCAATACTCTGAGATACAACCCTCCTCCCACAAAACGCCCAAACCATCATCACGATGACAATAGTTTGAAATCAATACAGAATGTGAATATACTTTAAAGTATGTTGCAATCTTGATTTCAAGACTAAAATGCACTTCAGCACTACATATAAATCTAATCTTTAGCTGCCCGTACAAAGGAAAAAAATATAAATTACTACAGATAATAACTTGTGAATACCAATTTGCAACATGAATCATTTTGTATAAGCAATTAAGGAGAGGAAGTTTTCAAAGATTCAGGCTATATGTGGTATACAAACAAAATGTTTTTATACAGCTTTATACTTTATAAAGTGATTTCCAGCTAAAGAATCCTTTCCCAGTATAAAAAGATTATCTAATGAAAATAATCGTGTAAATGAATAAGTCTGTGTAAGTCATACCTTTTTTTTTTAAACAGCTTATGTTCACTTTTTGTATGGCAAAATGTGAACAGAATGACCTAATGTATTTTTCAAGTTACAATAAAATATCATTTTGAAACTGCTCTCTCTATATTAAAGCCCACAAAGGAGAGATACTGGGGTAGTTTTATTTTTTCGCTTTTTTTGTTGTTGTATGGTTATCAGTGTGTAGACTTTAGTTTCCTTAGAAACCAAGTTGAAGTAACGTGACCTCAACAGTAGCCTTAAACCAGAATTTTATAGTCAGTAAATACGGTTCCTGACTTCTAGTAATATATGTCATCTTATTTTCAATGGA
Organism: Burhinus bistriatus; assembly: GCA_013397275.1. Lineage (NCBI taxonomy): Eukaryota > Metazoa > Chordata > Aves > Charadriiformes > Burhinidae > Burhinus > Burhinus bistriatus. The sequence continues at coordinate 629,272 of VYXH01002847.1, read as the reverse complement.
CCAGTGTTTTTTTAGTGAAACTTAAAAAAACCCTGAATTATATGTGAAATCAAAAATAAGCATACTTTTAAACAGATGGAACTTTTTACTAAAAGTTTACCCGAGATCATGTTTTATGCAGACATGGGGTACAGCACTCTATTTCAAAATACAGCATTTTAAAGCCAAGTGAAGACAAGCTGGCTCATTTCTAATCATTGCCAGTTTGAACCCTATACAGTAAAATTCTTCACGAGCAGTACCTCTTTCAATATCTGAAACATTCACAGTTGGAACAAATTAAATACAAATATAATAAAACAGCGGATAAATGAAGACAGCTTATATAAGTGTGATCCAGCCTTTCTGTTCATCTAAAATTAAAACCAGTGCCAATGAGTTCTGAACTGCCATTGTATGTTTTGATGACAACAAAGGTTAATTAATGAAATCACTGGAATGGAAAGCTGTCTAGGGTACATTTTCCTGCTACGGTTCTACATGAAGCACCATCCCCAAGATCACAAAGAACAGAGGATTGTTGTTTCCCTTGATGTAAGGCTTGGAAACGATGAAAATCCCGTTAATGTAAGATTCTTATCTTGATACCCATGTATTTAAAGGAAAAGGTACTGGCTTTTCATATTGCGTATGCAATTTGTGCCCGTAAAGGAATCGGTCTTCAGCTTTTGTAGTGTTCAACCCTCATGTTTCCAAAATAAAACTGAAGTCCTTATGGGTTCAAAACACTTGTCTCTTCCCCTCTGGGTAACAACTACAAAAATCTTACCAGATCTGAACGTCTGCCAGGAAGTGGTCATATGCACACACCAGCCAGCTAAATTCAGCAGCCAAACCAGCCAGTCTCCTGGGAGCTAGCACAAGGAACAAAGTCTGCTGTGCTCTCAATTTGCTCCCACCCAAGAGGTTCAGGATAAAACTACCGATTAAAGTTTGATAATTTGAAGTACCTTGAAAATTTTAGAATTATCCTTTCAAATGAGCTTCTAAGGAGACATTTGCTGGAAAATTAAATAAGCTATGCATAGCAAAAAAAGATTGTATCGCTTTATAAAAATTTTTTCACCATGATTTTGAAAAAGGAAATTGACTCTCATTCTCTGTTATTTGTAAAAGCAAACATGCAGGTCAGTATATGTGATGCTAGTTAAACCTGCTACATAAAACAGATCCCTGTTTAAAATACGTAGACTTAGTGAGAAAGGTCTTCCAGCTTTGCTAGAGCTGTAACAGTTTACACTAGCTGAAGTGTTGCCCCAGCCCATATGGAATAAAGAACAAAATGCTGGTTTCATAGTGAAAAACTAATATGTTGTATGGCCTGTGAAGTGCAACACAAAGTGGGAGTATCTTTTGCAGACGACAGAATAGGTTAAGCATCAAGAACGCTGCACAGTGAGCATCCAGGACTGACAATCCGCTTGACAAGGAATTTTAAGAGCCACAGAAGAAGAATATAAATCCATGGTCAGATTAATAAAATGTGAATGTTTGCAACTACACATTTTACACTCCTTTATTCTTTACAAATGCAAAGGTTTATAATTTTATAGAATGTTAATTTTATATATTGTTTGCTTATCTGTAAAGAAAAATGTATACTCTAATTTGAAAAGGTAATAAATGTGGTTTTTTGATGTGAATACAGAATTAGATGCATAAAATCACGTAATAAAATTTGCTGGTCTTCTTGCTATATTTCATGGACTAGTGGTCAAAACACAAGTGTTTATAAAATGTGTTCCTCTTAACAAATTAATTCTGTGGCTACTCATATTGGTATCGTACCTAGGCAAAAACTTTCTTCCTTTAACAATTTTTGGCTACTAAGTAGCCTGCCACTTAGAACCTAGGAGTTTTACTCAGAAAATTCAAATATTTGATCTAGAAGTTAGTCTGAGCCAAAAAAATAAACCTACACAGTTATTCTTCAGCAACCGAATATCTATTATAATTATGGACAACAGACCTGTCAAAACAAAATGAAAAAGAAGCCATGTAACACATACATGATTCCTCAGGGATTATTTATAAGAACAGAGCTGGAAAAACGGATTGAATTTGGCTATAAGTTCACTGAAATGCATTTCTATTTAAAAAAAAAAAAAACCAAACCATCAACATGGTGTTCATTCTGGAATTTCAAAGCAACCAGAAGTTTCACCAGTGCCATGCTTGCATTATTGTGAACGGATTTGAGACACTCTGGTGATTCTTTAAATGCAGCCGTTTCAAAAGTACTTCCAAAAATAATCTCAACTAATGTTCTTTTAAAAAAAAGTTTGAATATTTTAAGAGATCACTGAATTATGAACTATTCTGGCACCAGCCCACTGCATTATTATGAAAATGAACAGACTTCGTTTAGAAATCATGAGCTTTTTTACTTCTCATATTTTATTTATTAGTTTTAAAAGTTTTACGTAAAATCAATCAGCGAAGAAATTAAGCAGGTGTCCACATAGTCATATATTGTAGAAGTGTTTTTCCACAAGAACTTCTAAATTATTTTGGAAGGAGAAGGGTTTTTAAATGTTTTAACCCTCTTATTAGTTTGAGATATGCTCAGCACTTGTACCTCCTAAGGAATCTGAGATGCAACTGTAAACATATAGAACCCCCCAAAATAAGAACAATTCTTGCTGTCCTAGGGAACATTTTATACATTTCTTTGCCATAAGAATTTTAAAAAGAAAACAGTAAAGAGGTTAATTAAAATCTTGGAAATCTAGAAGTTCAAAATTGGAATTCTTTCCCTTGTACCCCAGAAATCCTCCACTTCAGCTTTTGTATTTCTTTTCACTGCTCTTTTACCAATATTTAAGCAGCAACTAGGAACTGCAGTGAGGACTAGGCTTCTGTTGTACTAAGTGCTCTACAGCCACGGATCAAAATTACAGTGCTGCTCCCAAAACCCATATAATCCAAGACTGAAACACAAATCAAAAGCTGTATGCAGGCAACAGGGCAAGCAAACAACATGGCATTTCTCTGTAGCATGAGTGTAGCTTATATATTGAGTCTGATATACTTTTAAGTACTAAGTGTTCAAATACAATTTTTTTTTTTTTCTCAATTTAGAGAGGCTCCCAGAGAACGCAGCACTTAGAAGACAGTCTTTTCTACATTGCTAGAGGGCTTGTCAGCTGTACTGGCTGTGCCAAGAGAGCACAGTCTCTAACCACAACTTTTGTTGTTAGGGTTTATTATTTGAACTAGATGTCATTTAATGGGATACTATGAATGAGTAAAATTGGGGCCATTTATGAGAATAGCATTTTGAATCCTTGCTGCTACATAAGGATACTATTATATAGATGCCATCTAAGAGTAAATGAGAAAAACAATCCCAATAGTGTATTCACTAAGTACAGTCATGCAAAGGCCCACTGAAAAGAGAAGCATCAGGAACAAAATTACTTCAATAAAAAAATAAATTAATACAAATCTAAAAGTGTGGATTCCTGCTAGAGATTCATGCCTATAGCCCTCAAATTTATATGGATTCCTTGAGTATCACTGCCTTTGGGTGCAGTGTCTTCACGCTGTACCTGTTGGGTCCTTTGATACAAACTAAGTCTATGGGTCAGAGCAGCTTTTTGGTCTCCATTGACTCAAGAGGCTTAAAACCCAGATATGTCTGAAGAGAAAAATCTTCTTCAAGGGAGTCAGGCAACCAGCAGTGAGTAAAAGCTAGCTAGGATGAATTTTGCTTTGTTTTAGAAAATGTATTTGTCACCTGGGTTATGGAAGACGAAGTCTTGGATGTAAATGCCAGGTTACCTTCAACACAGGGACCATGAAGCTCATCTGCTTCCCTCTGTACAGCAGACTCCATCTTCAGCATCTCTATCTTGTTTTCCTAGACCTTTCTCTTTCTCCTTTCACCTGATCCTCACTCAAGGAGCATTAAGGTTAAACATTAACATCTAGGGACTGAGGCTGCTGTTACCTCTGCTTTCTCTTCATACAGACTATCTCATTCACATTTGAAATGCAGTTCAACGCCAGATTAGATAGCTGAGAATAAATATCCATACATTTCTCTGTCTCAGTGTAGGATAAGAAGCTCTCTCCTCCCCCACAGTAAATGTCACATATAATGGGAAGAAACAGGCATGCAAAGCAAAGCTTTTACAAAGCAATACAAAATAGCCTAAATCATCCACATCCCACCCTTCATCTACAGTCTTATCCTGGCACCTCGCATCCCGCAGCCCATTCAAATCCACTCACAACTCTGCAGTAAAGATCACCTGTCTGCCTTTGGCCACCTACTCCCACCAACATGAGTGGACCTGACAGCTGAATTGCCAATGATATGTCGGAGTTACAGATTTGTACTTCTTTACTTTTTGGTTGATTACTCTAAATTGCTGTTTCTACCAAGAAACTGTAAAGCAAACTGGCCAAGCTTGGACGGTGCATTTCCACTGGCTGGTCCGCTTCCACCAGCATACAGTAGAGTCATACTAGAAGCAATTAACAGCCTGGGAAACTGGTAGGCCTTCACTCTAGTATTAAAGATCCCAGTTTAAGACCCATAAGAGAAATTACCACTTTTCTGTTCCCTGTGCTTTGGGGATTTATCCCTACTTAGAGTCCAGGATTGTCATGCAAACTGAAAGAACACTGCAGAGAGCAGGTGGAAGACTAATGAAAAAAGAAAATGGGGTAGAGGGACAGAGGAAGGTTAAAAATACTAAATCCAGCAATGCAAAAGGCTCTGAGACAGTAATAAAGTCCTTTCTAAGTGAGTCATCAGAAACTAAGAACGTGCAATACAGATAACTCTCGGACAGTAAACACAATAGGACTTCACTGTGCTTTTCAGCCCTCTTCCTCATCACTGCTGCTGTCCTGCCATACTCTCCCTGAAAACACATCTCTGCTTTCTTCCTTTGCCAGACTTTTTCCATCCAACTCCTTCCCTCTTTGGTTTTTATCCTTTTCCTAGCTGCCCCATTTTCTTTCTGCCACTAGCCGCAGTGGCAGGCTTCTGTGCTGGCACCAAATTTCTGGAATCGCAGTGCCAGCCCACTGTCTGCCATCCCACCCTGCCCATTGTTTTCTGTCCTACTGTCATTTCTTTAGGATATATTGAGCATCCTGCCCCTCGAGGAACTGTTCTAAAAAGCAGTTCCCCAGTCCACTCATCCCTGGTAAGTGTAGCCCAACTGATACGTGCCTCCTTTGCCAAAAAGAAAAGCTTTCACCCATTTCTTTGGGTTACACACTGTGACAACAATTTGTATTGCCAACATTTGTCATTTACTACTTCCCTCTAAATGTTTTCTGAATGTGTCTGCTTGCAGACGCAGTCTCTCAGATCAGGAGAATAAAAGAGAATCTGGCACTGTCTCATGCCAGTCAGCAGTCGCTTCCCTTTCTGTTGAGCACTAATGACTATCAAAAACCATAAGGCATCCACACTAAGAGGATCCAGGGACTGGATTCTGCAGGCTACAACTCAAAATACACACTAAAGCAAATAGAGGGCTTTGACTTAAAACTTCCCCAAAAGTCACATCCTTTCCTTTCAGAACTGACCACCAGAAACTTCCATGAAAGTGTGCCATCTTGGCACAGCGGGTCCCTACCCTATCCTTTAGTCATGATACCTGTTACACGAAACCACAATCTTTTGCTGCTCACACAGGCTAAAGTTGTGGTCAACACCATGTCAGCCAACTCCTCACGCTCTATGCAGCAAACGTTGCTGTGTTCAGCTCTATAACTTGTCCTCCAAAGTCACTTCTTTATCCATCTTCTACTTTTTTTAAAGCAGGATATACTACAAACAATACTTACTACTTTGCTTTCAAAAAGTGTGAAACAAAAGCTCAGCTAAAGCACCATAAATTGTCTTGGAGACGAGAGCAAGAAGATAAGCACTACAGTACTTGATTAGGCCTTTTCACTGCTCAGAGGAGAGATACAGCTCTCCTGAATCAAAAGATGTTCAGCTTGAATGTTACCGTTCAGAGGGAAAATTGGGTAAGTCCATTATAGAAACCTGCAGTTATTTACCAGTAGTCATAAATAATCCCTAAACTCTCTACTAGGTCTTTTAGTTCCTCCTCATGTATCAAGTGTGCAAATCATAGTTTATGATTTCTTTTTTTTTTTTGGTAACCAGCTTTAAGAAAGTTGTTTAAGCTTTACAGCTGCAATCACCCAAAAAGGAACAAAAGGGAACACACATAGGTATTGTTCCAGAGTTCAAACCGGTTTATGTATGAATCAAAGTCGGCTCTTAGATTACATTGAAAATATATGGGACCTTAAGTAAAATCTTTTTAATAGCATTTGGAGAATGTTTCCCTTGTCTCTACCCATAAAACTTTCCTGTAAGGCAAGCGTGTAGATCTCACTCCTGATTCATTTCTCCCTGAAGCACTACAAACATGATACTATAATTCAATAACCTAGTGAAAGCAAAGAAAGAACTTGGAGTAGTTTGGTTCCCATTATTTTAGTGTAATCTCTACACTATAAGGCAAGTGTTTAGCCAGGGCTAAGAAGCTTGAGTTTGTAGGTTCAAATTATGTTAATCTGATACCGTCTGGTGGCAACTGGATCTGGGACAAGCAATTTAGTAGGATCAAAGCAGTGCCTCCAGCAATTCTAAGGATGCATAAAAGCAAGTTTCCGTTCTGCCTTTGAACAGTAAGCAACAAACACCATAGTCTAAAGGAGATGGGGAATCCTTCAGGAAACCATAATTACATCAGCTCCACACTGCAAAATCTAAAAAGAGAACCCTACTGGGGAGAGGAAACAATCAAGAGTACGCAAAGTGAAAAGCAAGTAAAATCATGGTGCCAATTCTCTGTTTCCACACCTCTTCATCACCCCTTTTCAGTTCTCTCAGGCTGCGGAATAGGATATAGCACTCTTAAATGAACATGCCTGCACCACCAATGGTACTGCAAACTCTGATACTCCCTGGGAAAACAGACCTCAGATTTTCCCATTTAAAAAGCCCAGGCTCCTATATATTGAGCCAAATGAAATTCTCCGTTAGCAATTGGCATCACAGAACCCACGCAAGACAAGGGTGCCAGATCCAGTTCAGCAAAATTTACTGTGAAAAATCTCTAGCAGGGAGGATGTTGTCAAAAGACATATTTTCAACAAAAGTTTTTACTCAGATGTCGTGTGGTCAGCAACTGAAGCACACTGCTTCCATCCACGTACACGTACATGCCCTCACACTGGTCATCTCTTGCTTGGAAGAAAACTATAAATAGAGATGCAAAGCGCAGTAGTATGAAGAACCCTAATCTAACTATAGGCTCTGTAAGCTCGTGTATGCTCTGCCAAAGAAAAGTTCCTGCACAATGCAGAGACAGATGTTGCAGGCAGCATTTACTTGGAGGGCTCCCTATTTCTGCAACTATCCAACCCTTTAATGTGTGCAAGGATTTGGCTCAGGAACAGTTCCTTTCAGCCTTCCCTGCTGTTACTCTACTCACTCCAGCACACTTCCGTCCTCTTTTCTGCCGAGCTGCTACTGAGCTTCCCTCTTTCCCTCACTCCGGACTTCACCAGTGTTCTCCCACACCGTTACCTAATCTTCTGAACTTCTTTCTCCTATGCAAGGAAATGCTGTGAGGAAGAAGATAGTTCTTTCATCTGCTTGTACTCCCAGTTTTACAATGTCCCTCTTCTGATGGCAGTAAGAAAACACACTCAGGTATACAACAGCTGACAAGAATATTTTAAAAGGAAAAACCTCATCATTTATAAAGTGGCAAGACAAAGGGAAAATGCATGAAAAAAACCTGCAAGACTTCCTGAAACAGATCCAAGTTACACTACCATATGAAGAGACTAAACCATAATGGTTACACACTTATAGAATGTGAGACTATAGGATGCTGCAGGAAAGATAATTAGGAGACTGTCAGTTGTAAAGGTATCATAGGGTAATGGTTCCTGCTGCTGGCAGAATACAATCCTCAAAAATAAATGTAGTCAAAACTATGCATTATTTTCAATGCAGGAGATACTGATCTCATGGCAGCAATCTATTTTTATTATGTTACCTCTGATGTGCTAAATGATTCATAAAACAAGAATATTTTCTATGAGAAAGATTTTTCTAGTAACCAGACAGCTGACATTAGTATTACTAAATACCTGTATGCCTTTTTTTTTTTTTAATCAGTCAAATAGAAGTACAGCCTTAGAGTACAGCCTGCTGACAAATAATCTGGACAAAGCTGTACCTTCTGCCCAAGTATGGCAATAGTTCAACCAGCTCTGAATGGTTTTACCCCGTGGCAGTACTTAGAAGAAGGGCTTACAGGTAGTAGCTGTGAATGGGATTCTAGGCAGGCATTAGGATCTAAAAAATCCATCGTCACGTCCCATCTTCCACAATTTACCAGGTTGTGCCTACTGTAGGAAGCAGTGGAGACAAGAGGAGTGATGTGCAGCATGAAACAGCTGATGTTGAGGACTTGACACCCACACCATACACATTTCAGAGGGGGTTACTTCAGACTAGTTCTAGTCTGGTCCTATTGTCTGAATGCTTGTTAGCAACTTGAGCACATTGGGTGTGATCCTTAAGTGCATCTTACAGTCGACCAGAAAGTCCAGCTTCATCCAAAAAGAGATCCCATCTGTGGTCTCCAAGCCTGCTCAGTGATACAAACCAAAGCACAGGTATAACTTGGAGGTTCACTTCAAAAGCATATTTGTGATTAAGAGCCTTCCAGCTGAGTACATCTGGAGGAAAGTTTTTTTATTGCTCCTTATATTTCAGTTTTCTCTCTGTAACATACTGGAGATCTGCTGTTTTCAACCTTTGTGGATCCACAGAACTGCACACATTTCACTGGAGTTGCAAGTCCAGGCTTTCCTTAGACTACATCTTGGCTGAGTGGCCATGGCACACTGCGTGGTCCTGGTTTCCTATTCACTCAGTTTAGAGACTCAGCCAAAGGCCGCAGTAGTTTCCTTCCCACGGAAAACTGTGTCCAGGAGCAAACTGGGAGATAACTCTATGGCTCTGCATCCTGGATATATCCTTAGCTAAAACACAACCAAAAAGATTTTACAAGATGCGTCTAGTGCTCTCACAAGGATGCTTAGATGTAAAGAGATATAAAGTTCTGCTACTTGATGGCACCACATTAAGAATTATTAGCAAACAGTGATGCTCTGGTGGAAGAATTATTGTTACTCTTGTTTCTTTGTCCTGAACGGCATGGATTCAACATACTCTATCAAACAGGATTGCCTCAGCATGTACCTATAGGTCACTTTGTACTATGTTGAAGGTGGAGCTCTAAGGAACAGTTTATACCTTCTTCAGGAAATTACAACACAGACATTACCAACTTTTGAAATTTATTACCTATGATAGTCATTATAAAAACTCATCATGTGAAATGAGGCTTTCATGTATTCATGTTCCTTATATCCTGAGGTGTGAGAGAGAAGTGGTAAAACATGATCACATGCTAAAACATGATCACATCCTAAAACATGAATAAACTAACAGATTTTGAAACCCAAGCTCATGATTTTTGAGCTGCTGGTGTTGGCAATCCTACATGTTCATTGATTACTGCCTTCTCCAAGGAAAACAGTAGATAGAGGGCAGTTTCACTGTTGGGAAAGAGTAAATTAAGCCCAAACATAACTGTATAGAATGTTCTGAAACATGACTGATAATAATTAAAATTAAGTATAAATGACTAACAAGTGGGTGCTGTACCAAGAAAGCAAAAGATTTAGGTATTCATGTCAAGCCACCTGGCATAAACTGCCCCGTGTGTTTCCAAAACAATTGTATTTTAGTTGTTAATAACTGATGTGCCAACATTGATGTCTCAATCAGATGAAAAATGTACT
>VYXH01002847.1:597211-608931 GCA_013397275.1 Burhinus bistriatus | reverse complement strand
GGAGGGGGGGGTCGCGGGGAGTTGGAGATGCCGGGTAGGTGCATGTTCCGGGGCGGAGGGCGCTTGGCGAGTGCCTCGCCTGCCGGCCCAGGCCTCCCCGGCAGGGCCTTCGGGACCTGGCGGGCGTTTGTTTGGCTGGGGAGCGATCTTCTGCGCCCCGTGGCCGCGTCCACCGTGCAGCTAGCGAGCCTGGCCTGTTGGGTGACCTTGGGCGAGGCGAGACGCATCGTGCTGCCGTGCACCTCTTGGTTCAGTTTTGGGATGCACTGGGTGTTCTAGCAAGAAGTTAACACACTTTCGTCATCTAGGACTGCCCCTGAGCTACAACTGTGGCTGGTGGTGGTTTAAAATCACAGCTGGCAAATCCGAGCAGCACTGCAGCTAGTCCCCCTCTCTTGTCTGTGCATGCAGAAAAACTAATTACTGCATGCATTAACACCCTTATTAGAGAGGACACACATCTACTGAAGTTTGTTTAAAGCAAAATGGAAAAACATTCTTTCCTTTGTATGATACTTACATATTTACTAAGCGTATACAGATTAAAGGTTGCATTAAATAGGCTTATGGTTAATTCTGCACGAGTGGAGGGGAGCTGAGGGAGGGGGGAGTGGATCCCAATTACATCAGACATTTCAAGACATTGAAGCATTGCATATTGGCAAAAAAAAAAGAATCGCAGAACTTGTTTGCTTTTGTATACATCAACACAGATTCCTAAGTAATACTAGGAAGATTTGTAATGTGATTCTGTCACGGGGCAATTGCAGCATGGTTGCTATATCGTGGTCAAGTTTCTGAGTAAACTTTGAAAAACTTAAGTTCTTACAGTTTAGTAATTAAAAAAAAAACCCAAAATTGGAGGTTAAGGATTAGAAGAATGATTTTTAAGAAGTCAGCCTTCCAAAGAACTGCCTTCGGAGAGCAAACATATCTGATATGACTTGAGGTAAAAAACCTAACAGAGGTACACACAGAAGTGAAATCAAAGTTATGGTTTGTCTTTTTCCTGATAAACTCATTAATAAAAGGTAATTGAAAGACACTACATTCTTGTAGACTAAAGTCTATTGTTGTGATACACAAATAACTATTTCATTCTTTTTTAGCCTAATTCTGTAGCAACCTATTTTACGGTTCTGCTTTCCTGGATATCCTTGAGTATGCAAGTTTTGCTTGGAAAATCCAGTCATCTTCTGCAAGCAAGAATATTGTGTTAAGCTTCTGTAAAATCTCAAATGGTTTCAAGGGGCCCAGACCAACTACAAAGCTTTTAATTTTGAATTTTTTTGAAGTTAAGATGTTAACATTTAGATGGATAGGCAATTAGAAAGGTGAAGAGAACTGGATGATCAGGCTTAGCATGATGGTTAACGGGTCATACTCTGCCAGGATGCTCATAACAAGTGGAGTACTGCAGGGTTTTATCAGTTAGCTGGAGCAGGCTATAGAGCGCACTCTTGTAAAGTTTACAGAAGACATCAAGGCAGTGGCTCCAAAATGTTTGCAGTAGAGCTGCCATTCAGAGGAACCTTTCTAGAGGGGAGGAATGAGCTGACAGGAACACTATGAATTTCCATGAGGAAAAAAGGCAAAGTTGTGCATGTGGGAAAGAAGAGCCCCTGGCAGGGATACAAGCTGGAAACTGACAGGCTGGTGGGAGCAGCACTGTAGTAGAGTCCCTGGAGGTACTGGCAGATGGCAAGCTGGGTGTGAGCCAGCAGCGTGTCCTATCTGTAATGGAGGCCAACACCATCCTGGGCTGTATCACCGTGTGCATAGCCAGTAGATTAAGGAAAGTGACGATCTCCCTCTACTCAGCACTCATTGGATCACATCCAGTTGTGGGCCCGCCAGTATGGCCATGTTCTTGATCAACTGGAGCAAGTTCAGCAGAGGTCACCGAGATGGTCAGGGGGGCCAGAGCACTTGCCCTGTGAGGACAGGATGAGGAAAGGGGTCTTGTTCTACCTGGAGAGATGGTGGAGGGGGTAGGGGTCAGGTGCAGACCTAAGACCAGCCAGGCAGCACCTGCAGGGAGGTTATCAAGATGATGGAGCCAGACTTTGCACAATGGTGCATGGTGGGAGGGCAGAAGACAACAAGAATAAGCTGCAACAAGAGAGGTTCAAACTGGATATAAGGAAAGACATTTTCATGGTGAGAACAGTCAGGCAGTGGAACAGGTGCCCAGAGAGGTTGTGCAGCCTCCATCCTTGGAGGCTTTCAAGGCCAGACCAGACAAAATCCACAGCAACCTGGTCTCACCTCAGTTTGGACTAAAGAGTGCTAGAGAACCCTTCCATCCCGAATTACTTTATGATCTTAAGCAAACATGAGGTACCAGTGACTTTCTGATATGGCAATTTCTGTCCCAAGAACATTTTTATCCTCCTCTTTCCCCATCACTCTTTGGAAGGCTTCCTGGGTAGCTATTGGGGGTGGGGATGCAGGGCACAGGGAAAACAGCGGAATAAATAAAATGTTCTAGTCTAAAAGTATGTTCATTAAGAGTATGTTCAATAGGTACTTGTGCTAGAAAACACTCTTACCACTATTGCAGTGTTTGGGGCACTTCTTACCTCTTCTACACAAAGTTATATTCAAAGAATAAACATTAATTCACACTAGGGCTAGGGGTACCATTGGGGGTGGGGGGAAAGGGCTTCAAGCCCAAGCAGTAAAGTACCTCCTTTCTGGAAGAGTATAGCTTAGAACATCATGTATTAGTCTCTAGGTATATTGTGGCTATTTTTCTGCAAATAACGCATCCTTTTCAGGATCCTAAGAGAAAAGCTCCATCACAGAAATACAGAAAGCTCTGATAACCACCAGGAGTAAAGTTGTCCTAAAGACAACACTCCTGGCTTCTAGAGCTCAGGTTGCGGAGTATTGCTTACTTTTCTGTTCAGCAGGCTCCATTACATTATAACAACCATCCCCTTTTAAGTATGTATTTTTTAGGGATTAAAAAAGCAAGATGAGGGGAATACAGAATTCTCTGTTATCCCACATTCTGTTAAAGGAATATTAGGTATGTGTGAATATCATTGCACTAGATACAGAAAGACACGATAAATTCTGAATTCTTGACATCTAGATTAAAATGCTGTAGTGTCTTATATCAAAAAATGGTTTGTAAAGGGTTATGCAAAACTAGCTTCACATATAGGTAACATAGCAGAAACAAGAAGTCTTGCTAGAACTCACTTCTGTGTTCTACAAGGCGGGAAAGAGAATGTCCAAGGAAAAGAAATGCTTCTAGAAAATTGTAGCGATTTCTTTTTAGGTCATCGTCAGGCATTGTATTTTATTTCAGTGTCATCACTGAAATATTAAAACCTAATTTTTGAGAAAATACAGTTGAGAAGATGAGATTGTATCCAAGCAGGAGCATTTCATGTAAGTCTTATGAATGCTGTCTTGCTTTATAAATGTGGAGTTTTTTCATTTTGATGAAAGAAACACTATCTTTTGTATCTGGCTCACCATTCACACAGCTTAGGCTTCAACTGTGGCACACAAACATGCTATGCAAGCGAATAGCTACATTTTAAAAAGTTACCTTCAATCCCTTTTTACAATGTTCTTAGGCCAGCTTTTGGGTAGAATTTTTTTTTTTTTTTTTAAGTTTGACTCTACTCCCAGGCGACACATTCAAACACATCAGTCTGATAAAATTGCTTGTGATAAATAGAGATTAAAATATGAAAGGAATCATATGAGTAAGTAGATGTTAAGTCCAAAACAAAGTAATATTTTCATACTGATTTCATTGCTGCATTTAATAAAACCATGGCTCAGCACATAAAATGGTTTGCTTTTTATGCTTCTATTTATCTTGATGTTTCTGGAAAAATGGAGACATCCTGTGATTCAAATTCTGCTTGGTCAAATATGCAGTATAATAGTTCACTATATTCTGTACTGTTACATTCTGGTGCTTCCCAATGGAGTATTGTTCTGATGCAAGTTTAAGCTTATTGTGGGCTTATAAAATATCAGTCAAAACGTATTTCAGAAATTCTTTTGCTGACAGTAACATAACTAACGGCTTATATTACAAAAAAAAAAAAAATCTTGTTTGAAACCTGTTTTGTTCTTTCCATCTCAGTCTTAGCATTCTTAGAAGACTTACTTTTGCATTTAACAAAGTTGGGTAAAGTAGTATGAACAATTTAGCCTGTTTGAATAAACAGGAACTTTCTCAGCTAGTGCAGTTAAGGAGTCAAATAGGTTAAAATCTATTGCTCATAATTAGGAGGATAATGACTGCCATAACCATTACAAATAAAGTAAAAACTATTAATTCAAAGAGTTGGCTTATGTTTAAAGTACAAATAGTGGCACCAGTTTCAAATGCCATCAGGTGAAGATGACTATATGAACTTTTCCCTAGTTCAAGGCTGACCATGATCCTAGTAGAAATTTAGTCATACTACCATATCTTCAGTTGATACAACTTATTTTGCTTGTAGCTATATAAGCCCCCCACAAACCACACATATTTTGGTTTTAGCTGTTCTGAATTGCTTGGAGATCATTGAGAAACTAGAACGGTTAACCTTTTATGCGGCAGATGATACTTAAAACGTACACAAAGTCACTTTTAATTAAGTGTGTCATCCCAATACAAACAAAGCTTCAAGTGATCCTACCTAAAAGCATTCTTCTATTAGTGGTAACAAATATATTTAACCTCATACAGCAAGGCATGTTGTACTATGAAGGACCTGCTATTTAGGTTAGAAGTGCTTAGGTTCAGGAGGTTCATAAAAGTTACTTCATTGCATGTTCTGAAATAATAATTCTCAGCTTAACTTTCTTTCCTGTTTTCCATTTTGGTCCTTACCTCAGTTTTCTCTACTTTCTCATTCTCTGACCTGTTTGAGCAATTCCCCTAACGTTTAAAAACTTATGTGGTGCTCTGGCCATTAAATTGTGCTCCAAATCCTTAACTGTTTTGTGCTGTCAGGAAAATGTAAATCTAGCTTGGTAATTCATGCTAGCAAGTCCTAAGTTTGTTTTAACTTTGAGCAGGTTAGCCAACCAACAGATAGATTGAGTCCTTAGATGTTCAGACCTCTGACAGGAGAACACACTTTACAGAGGGGTATGCACAGAATTTTTTTTGTTTTGGATTAGCTACTTGTCGAGACCTTTCATGGAGGACTTCAGCATTTGACAAAGTCATTGCTGTAGCATGCTGACTCTTCTGCACAAGTGCATCTGCTGTACTTTGTTCAAGAATTGGAACAAATTCCTGTTAATGTGATGAGAAATAAAAGATTAACACCTTAATATCAGAAGAAGGATTATCAATGTGAAACATTTTCTTAGGAAGCATAGGTCAAATGTGTAGAGGCATTCATTCCTCCGTACTATCTTGAGTGTAGCGAGACACTGATATCATTCAATAAACCTGCTGTTTTAGTCATGTTAAATACAAGTGACAATTAAGGGTCATTTAAGGTGTGGTAATGATTTGCTTAAAAAATGATCTGTACTGAAATTCTTATATGTAATACTGAGGATTTGTCTTCAGCCACGCTAAGCTTAGCAAGCAGCTAGGTGCAAGATAAAGCACTTGCCACTTTCTGTTGCTAAGCAAGTACCCAGTTGGAACAGCCACGTGGTTACACTAATTTAGCTGAGCTTGGTTGGAGCTGACCACAAGATTCACAATTCATAGATGGAATTCAAGTGGAATTTCATGTTGGGGTGAGGGACCCTGATAAGTGCAATGTCTGTGCTAGGCAAACTAACTATCACCATGTCAGAGCTTCTGGGGTGTCCTTGAGCACCACTTGCTACTTTTGTATGAAACAAGTGATCTCAAGTCTTCCCCAACCCCTCTTCAAACTATACATCCAAATTATTTAAGGCCCTGTTATTTATGGCTACTGCTTGCAGCATTTGGGAGGAAGAGCTCATTAAAGTGCCTCACTCTCACTCAAACATCAGGGGTTCCCTGCTTCTAATCCTACTACACATGTAGAGCCCTAGATAGTCTGACTATGTGTGAAAAACAAGCAGCAATTTGGAACAAGTACCAGCACAGAAAAACTTATGATAGCTATCAATTTATGTTGTGAAGAAATCAGAAAGGAGGCTTCTATTCTCCTTGCTAAGCCCTGACCCAAAGTTGTAGCTGAGAAATGAGTGGGCCAACAATGTGTCTTTAGCTCATTGTCACAGGTCTTCATACCGGATAAATATAATTTGTAACATATCCTTGTAATGACTGGCAGTGTGCCTGCCTGACATGACAACTGGTACATTTGCAAGTGTTATATACCTTGATATTTTAATCTTTATTTATGCAGGGACTCAAACCAATAGTTTCCACTGAATCCCCAGCTCTGATTTTTGGGACAACAAGTAAACTTGCTTCAGATTTACCAGCAACTGATTCTTTCTTGGGTAAAAACAAGGTGCCAGACCTACAGAAACTTTTTCAGGTAACGACAACTTTGAGCGTAATGTAAAGAAAACTGGAGAGTGGGACATATCTTTCCTTATTTTAATGTAGCTAACTACTTTTGTCATTCTACAATACCAAAATTCTGTGAAGTCTAGTTAAGAAAGTGTCAAGTACAGTATAACCTGTATACTTTTGGTATACGACAAGGTATATGCGCCTTGTATAGGAGATAAATACAGAAAGTAGAAAGTCTAGTACATTGTCTGTCTTTTCGCTGGCTTCAGAAGATGCTTATTGCTGGAGGAGCAAAGCAGATCATTTTGTATATAATAATGTGAATATTACTGAAGCTGTTTATAATGCAGTATAAGAAGAGCACAGTAAAGTTTTCAAAGCCAGTTTGTTAGCTATGCAATTTCTAAGCATATTAGAACTTTTCATAAAACAAATCAGTTAAGCTTTTTTTTAAAACATCAAGAACGTGCATTATATGATGTACCCTTTTCTCTCTTACATGCCACTTGCATTTGGAATGTGTCAGTCTGACTCGGTGAATAACCTTTTATACATACCTTTTCACGTTCTTTTGTTAGTGACACTTTTCCCACCCAGGTCCTCTTTAGAAATATTTCAAGATACATTCTTTCTGCCTGCACTTAACAGCTTTGGCTAATAAAATTAACTTGCCTTTGCATTTGTCTTGCTAAATGAAAAACACAGAATACACTTGATTGTAGATAGCCTATTTGTCAGGAGGTTTCCCTCATGGAAGTCTCTTAATTTACCTGAGGTAGCTTGTCCCTTGTGGCCTTGATATGGTTGTTAATTTCTTTTTTTGTTTTCTTTTTAAACTCTTCCCACAGAAAGCAGATGGGCTACCAGTACACCTGAAACGAGGAGTTCCAGATAAGCTGCTTTATCGGACCACTATGGCTCTAACAATAGGCGGGACTATCTACTGTCTAGTAGCGCTGTACATGGCCTCACAACCAAGAAACCAGAAGTAAATGAACCGCAACTCATGGGACTCGTGACACTTCTCTGGAGGACCTCCTGCATGTATCTCGTTGCACTTGCTTTAATTCTGTGATCATACAGGGTTCATGATTCAGATCAAGTTTCTTGGAGAAAATGTTTTTAAATTGGTTGCTTTATGTGTTCTAGAAATCAATATAAACAGACTTAAAGACATCATCTTAACATATGGTTGTAGCTTTGCATTTGTTGTCTTGCAGGAGTGTATAAGCAGTTGGAGAAAGTTAAGCTTTTCCTTTCTTCCCTCCCCTAACTTAAACAATGTTAGAGATGGGACAGGACAAATACTTTGTGGGCTATGCTCCCCCTTCCTTAGTGGGAGGATGTTGCTGGTTTCCAAAACAGTAAAAGCAAATAATTTAATTATTGTAACATATTGGGAACCTGTTTCTGTTATACACAGCTCATTTTACATAAGCAGGTGGCAGTGGAAGTTTTCCAAATGCTGGTATATTATTAAATATTTGTAGTTCTGGTGGTAGGACAAAGGGCTTATCTCCTTGGAACATTTAAAGTGGATTTATACCATAATTTTAGCATCACTGTATGCAGCAGAGTGCACCAGTATTGTAGCATCAGTTATACCAGTTTTTGGACTTTCATTTGTCAAATTATCTTATTGTGCAATAAAGTTAACTACATGAATAATAAAGCAGGCAAGTCTTGAAAGTTTCAGACCACTTCAGCTGGCCTGGTAGTGAAATAAACATATTGGTACACCTTTGTTTAAGTTCAACTTGTAGATCTCAAACCAGACAATTGATTCAGCTACCTTACTGTAATCTTTTTGAGATGGTAATCCTCTTAAAACCCTCTCTCAGAACTCATCAGATGTTTAACTATAAGTTTTGGTGAAACAGGTCACTGTCATAGCTCAGCCGCATATCACTTTCAGTGCATGCACATATCTATTTATGTACACACACACACACATTCCCTTTGCTGTGTGGGTGGAAGAGAGAGAAGCCAATAAAACCCTTTATTTGTTCTCTTTCTGTTGTAATATCATAGCCTTGAACTGCAAGTTTCACACAAATATTCACAAAAAGCATCCTCCAATTCAATAGATCCTCCTTTGTCTGTGAACATCAAGTATTCACTCTTGGTCACCCAGGCTCTGGATAGGCATGGCTTCACCAGCCTCTGTAAAGACCTCTCTCTCCCAGAACTGTGCATAAATTACCTTCCATGTAAATAAGGAAAACAGTTGATAAAAGAAACTAAAATTCCAATTTTTTCAATCTTTTACTAAAAACACTCTGGTTTTATTTTTTCCAGTCAAGTTATATCAGAGCATCATTACTGTTCCACAGGAAAGAAAACAGCTGCTTGTACTGTGATCTCAGGTCTCAGTCAACGTTGGTATTTCAGCATGGGAGAGATTAAGTCACCAAAAAAGAAATTTGTAAGGACAGCAAGACTCAAAGAATAGCAGAGAATAATTAAGTTCTCCAGGAACTGACAGCTGTGTTGCCTCTACTGATAAAATACTTTATCCTCAGTAGCCCATGCTTCCACGGCACTAAGAATCTTGTGCTGTAGGCTGTTAAATCCTATTACAAAACAAAACAAAAAACCCCACCACAACAAAAAAAGGAAAGGAAAAAAAGAGAAAGAAAAAGCAGCATGGTAGGTTATTTTCTTCCCTGCATATCATATATTAAGCACTGCCTACAAGAATCTTCTAATGAAGGATACTTTGCAGCCAAACTTGAGAGGTAGATTTTCATGAGGATGAGTTTTTCCTCAGAATTTCTAGCTTTTTGCTTTTTTTTTTAAAAAAAAAAACAACCAACAACCATTTTTAGAGATCACATAGACGATAACAACTTTCTGCTTGTTGCTAAGGCAGGTGTGGGTGAAGTAACTAAACTGTTAATCCATAGCTCATTAACCAGTGGAAATACCCTTCCAAGTACTTGTGGAAAGAATAACAACAGAGACTTATCACTCAGCTCCAGCTTTCTTCAAGGGAACTCAACTAGGAGATTGGATTCATGTATTGCTATAGAGGTCATGGTTGGAGGAATGCATATCAGAATTGTCTTCCTATTGCCCTGTGTCTAGCTTTTTTCAGCTCTTTGTCAGCAGCTAAAAACACGTGTGCTAAAGGGAAAAGAAAATACCATCAAATTTTGCAAATAACCGGATACTAGATAATCCATTGGGTTTTTTTGTTTTTGCAGTGTTTAGATTTTAAAGAACTATTTTCACTTT
Organism: Burhinus bistriatus; assembly: GCA_013397275.1. Lineage (NCBI taxonomy): Eukaryota > Metazoa > Chordata > Aves > Charadriiformes > Burhinidae > Burhinus > Burhinus bistriatus. The sequence goes on along the minus strand of VYXH01002847.1, from coordinate 599,255 downwards.
GCCCTTCTCAAAAAAGCTGACCCAGTTGAAGCAGGATTAGAATGCTGCTTCAGCTTGTCAGATTCACATTCCTAGTTCAGTTGGAGGTTAAAGAACAAAGAGGCACTGCTTATCTGAGCCATTGGGCAGGGCTCCAGACGGGAGAGAAAGAGGAGACTGCGTTTCTGTATTCCCACAGCAATTCTTCTTTCCTGAAGAACAGGAAAGCTTGCAAACTGTAACCAGAAGGTTAGGCTACAGCAGCAAAATCTTGCCCCTCTTCTCAATTGGTTTTGAGATCATCATAAAGAAATTACAACGTGGTAAATCCTTTTTCTTCCTAGAAAAAAAAAGCTCCACTAAATAACTATTTAAAAATATTTCTGATGCCAGACTTCTATGAGGATTCAAGAGGGTTTAAGTGTTTTGAATAACTGTTTGTGATAGAGAGACCTAATCTTGTTCTTAAGTCCTCAAGAATACCCTCACCTTTAAAAGGAATAGTCTGTTCCTGGCCTGATGTTAAATAAGGCCTTAGGCAAGAAGAACCAGAAGTGAATTGCAGCGTCAAGAAGGCTTCTTCAGTATTTTGAGCTGTCATCCCCAGAAGTAAGAATCTGACTTGGGTACTACAACTTCATTGTATGTGCGTTATGTTCTGGGTTTTTTTTAAAGAGCCTCTCAGTTTTGTCTTAGAAATTACACAACCTACCAGCACCAAGAACTGAGAAAGAAAACAAGATGCATTTTTAAGTGATAGCTTATACTCTAGTGTTTTGCCTTGAATGCATAGTAGAGAATATATTATAATAAACTGTCATTCCCCAAGGTGCTGGGTTTGGAAGGAAAAGGAGTTGAGATTTACAATATTCAGGAACAAAATTATCTCATGGATAATCATCCATCCCCCATGGCATTATCTTACTGTTGAGAGACAGTGATTTTCCTTCTTAAATGATCTCTCTCGCAACCTGAATTCAATAGTTATATCTTTGTAATGGTTTTAAAATAAGATCTCCCTCCCTACTTTTTATGTAGGAGTAGCAGAGTAAAGGGACTTGGGAAGACGTTGATTGTATGCACGTATGTGTTTCAGCTGCTTTAAAAATAAAAGTATGTTAAGGAGAGGATTCGCCTACAATATTTCAGTATGACCATGCCGTCTCACCAGGCTTTTGCCTTAACGTTTTAAATTGTCAATAGACTGATTATTTCAATACTAAGACAATAATTGATGATCTTGCCTTAAAGTAAATCTTGCCAAATTAACAGGGACTGTAAGGAATAAAAGCAAGAGAGACTAGGAAAATGGGAATCTAATCTTACACACATCAAAAAGCTGAAGAGAGTATTTAAGAGCTGTTTCCTCACCCATATGTACATAGTAGTTACTCCCTCCTTCCTCCAAATTTAGACCTTCCAAAAGGCTTCAGAAGAGTCACAGACCAGTTTTTTTCTACTCCTGTCACAAACTATTACCCCTGCAGACCTTAAAATTTAAAAAAAATCCAAATGCTTTTTACATAAAGAGAAAAAAGGGCATGTATTGGGTAAATCACATGTAAAATAATGCTAAACTGTTCAAAAAAAAAGTACAAGCTGCCTGCGTTACATGACATAGTATACTAACTTTTTTCCCTCTCCAGCCCTTAACACCTCAGTCAAAAGTTTCACAGGAAGCCGAAGTTTGATCTCTGTTTAAAATGGAAAGTGAGAAGACCTTTGCTATAATCTAAGCATTAATTTTAGCAATAGGCATGAAAAACAACCTTATAAGTATTTTGCATATTCAGCACTAATTGCATCTTAATTTATTAAAGATTATTAATTTGAATCAATTCCAGTTAGCTGCAGTGTAAGTGATGCACAGATTGCTAAGAAGTGGAAGCATATTTGCTGTGAAGGGAGTGCAAGCACGCCTGTGGATCAGGAAATACAGGATATATGCTGTCAAGTATCAGTATGGCATCTCACTAGTACCAGATCTTATCTCCTGGTGCTTCTTATGTGATCACAGACTGCTTTTGGGTATGGCGCTAGACAGAAGGAACTTTTTTTTTTTTTT
>VYXH01002847.1:533491-597191 GCA_013397275.1 Burhinus bistriatus | reverse complement strand
CATTCATCATCCTCTGGCTCCAAAGAGAGATCATACTCCATACTAAAACATTTTTCTAAATTACTTTGCCCAGTGGATCCAGTGTTGCAAAACTAGGGGGGTAGAGGGGTGGGAAGGAGGGGGAAGTATACTGCTGCAGTACAGCTGCATACCACTATCACTTTTCTTCCTTCCTCACTCCCACATTTTAATTAAGAATATCAAAAGTTTTCTAGTATACTTTTTTTCGACAGCATTTCTTAAATATTCTGTGCGACAAAAGGAATAAAATTGTTTCTAAATGCTTCAAGAGAACTTCTGAAATATTTGTATCAGAAGGTATACATTTGTCACGTGTTTTTTCTCTGCAAGTTGGAACAAGCTCTGGAAGTCTCCTTTGTGAAGTACGTGATCCTGTCAACCCAGCAGCTCACATCTGCTCCAGGTACACAGGTGAACCCCTTACTACAGTGGCAACTCTTTGAAGAAGGTGTTCTACAGGTGTGCAAATGCAGGAGCATCAAATGACTTGCTGCTTCCAAGCACCCCGCTGTATTTCAAAGAAATATAGGAAACAGTTCTTCCCTACAACATTCTTACACTTAAGAGTCATGTTACCTCGAATGTATATTGTACCCATTTTTATGTCTTCCTTGCAATTCAGTCACATGCATCAATCTTGCTATTAATTGCTTATAGTGTGGTGCTACCTCAGACATCTTGGATTCCCTTTCTGATTTCATCAGTGAGCTCTAATTTTGAGCACCCTAAATTGGAAATATAAACATGAGTTATAATGTGTGTCCATTACAAAACTTTCACTTGAGGCATAGAGCAGAGACAGCTAAACAGCATGCATAGCAGAGTTCAGTGCAACCTGCTACCGTAACCAGATGTTCTTCCAGCCACAAAGCCATCCTTAGCATTTTGCATAGCTCTTTTTGTTACATGTAAGGAAGATCATCTGTGTAATCTTTAGTCCCTTACCTACTTGCAAGAGAAGACTGAGCATTGTCTAATCCACAATACTGCACAAGTGTACATTGTGTCTTCCCTTAAACTAAAACCGTAACAGCACTTCATTGGAAGGAGGCAAGGAGAGCATGTTTGGAGGAGTGGAGACGTCGTGTCAATTCCACCAATTTGATCCTGACTTGTAGCCAAGAGAGCAAAACTAGTGAAATGCAGCTTTTCTGGCATAAAGAAGTGCTACTTGTTAAAGCTTATTCTTGCATAAGCCTAAGGAAAACATATTAGTCTTCTAATTGGAACTGATTAAGCAAGTCTACTCATATGCGTAACAAAAAACACAGTTCAGCATACTCATTGTTAGCAGCGTGACCCTACAGAATTAACAGGAGTCAAGACTTCAGGCTTTCGTAAAACACCAGCAGCAAAACCCTACATGGCAATAAAGTGGCTGGAGTCTGCATAGGTTCCCAAATATGTGGAGAAACCAATCAAGCAGCTTGTAGCACTGTGCCCTCCTTACACTTCCTTTTCAGAAAAGCGTACTTTAAAAACAGACTGAAAGGATGATTTCTGGCAATCTCAGAGACTTGCTGGTTTCCCAGAGGTTCACCTGGAGGCCTTTCTAAAGCTCTGTAACGGCTTTCCACGTCCATTTGAAGAATGGTTTGCTAGACAAACGTCTGAACTTTTGTTTAGACCTGTTCACAGCTATGCAGAGCCTGACAGGTAATGCCTATCAGGTCTGCCTGCAGAGATGCTGTGTATTTGAGTCTTCTGTACTACAACATGTAGAAAATGTAATCATAATACAGTACCCAAGTGTGACAATATTAAAGTGTTTGAATAATTCAGAGGCACATGCCCTTCAAGAAATTTCTCATCTGTGTGGCATATTTTTACTTTCACTGACCAATGGATTGCAAGAAAACCTATGTAATACGGATTTCCTGGATTACAGACTCAAATCCCATGTTCTTTATTTAAATTGTATGGGATAAACTGAACTGAGTAAAAATAGAAAAATCTGTCAATAGCAGTATTAACTAGAGTCATCTCTTCTCCCTGGTTTGCAGCCCCTCCTTCCCGGGAGCGGATGTCAGTGCCTGGGCTTTTCCTGCCACTGTTTCTGGTAGAAGGAAGCAACAAGCAATCATGCACCTATTCTCAGTCTGATTTTTCTTGCTTCTAGAACAAGGGACATTGGGTGGCTGTAAAGTAACTAACTTGTTTCCATGACACCCATTCCTTTCTTTGTGGATGTAGCCAAACAGCTAGACTCTGCAGTTTTCTTCGTAGCACCTCGCATGCCTGACTGGCCTAAGGAAGGGAAGATCTCCATGAATACTCTGGCTGGCCAACAGCAGGCCCAGGTGCCACAGCTGGCACTTAGGTACAAGCAGCAAGAGAAAAGGGAAAGTGATACTCGCTGTCTCTGGAAACAAAGCCATCAGGACTACCTGAAAAAAATCACCTGTAAAGAGCACCACCAAATGCCAGCAGGTCTACTAGGAGCGCCACTTGTGACCATGTGTCAGATGGTTATTCCATATATATATTTGTAGGCTATTTCAACTAAGTTTTGAGTTCCACATTTTCAAGGTGCAACAGCTTTCACCAGCTAGATGACAATCTGTGGTGTGAACACCTGTATATGCCCTTTAGTTTTTACATACTGCAAGCTCAAACGACCACCTGATACACACATTTCCTCAAGACCACTGACTTGTGTTTATCTTTTTCTCTCTCTAAATTTTAACTGGCTGCTTAAGAGTCTTCAAATGCTAGATCAAGCCCGAACTGCTTGTTTAACTTCCAGTACTGCTATTAGGTATTTCTACTAAGCGTTTGCTGGACAGAGCTATATAGTATCTTGTCTTGTATGAACCGTTCTGCTCCTAATAACTGAGCCTGAAAGTTGCTGAACTCAGTGCATGAACGAGCAATGCTTTATTTCTCAGGACTAACACGCAGATACGCATACATGAGGCCTGCAGCTTTAATTCTCTTTTTCAGTTGCACTTCAGGAAAAATACATTTCCAGGAGCTGCAATAAGCAAGCAAACAGAATCTAGTACCTGTAACAAACATTTTGCTTGGTTTACGCCACTGGCTTGAAGAAATTAAACTATGCAAGACTCAGCAAAACCTGTCTTCACAAGGCAAAGGAGAAGTTTAAAAAAACCCAGAATATGTTTTTATCTAACCTGTCAAAATCCACTTTAGCCAACTTAAGAGTTTAACTATTACTTCACTGTCTACCTTTGGATTTTAACATACATTAGACAAAAAACGCACTACCACTCCTTTTTCCTCATTAAATAATTGTTTCAGTTTTACACTGTGAGGAGGTGCGTGACTGCTCTCCTAGACCCGTGAACACTGGAAACACAGTGGTCTCCAACTCCACAGCTTGTGAAAGGTTTCAAACAGGTGGGTTTTTATTCATGCATTTTTGTGTGAAAAATTGCAAGGATCCTACATGCTATCGTTTTTAGAGTCAGCTTTGCTAGTACACAGAGTGTCAGGCCAGACCTAGAAGAGCCCTGCCAGGCTGCCATGTATCAGATGGATCCTCTCTCCTGGGGCTGAATCAGAACAAGTCTTGATTCTAGCAAGGTATAAACTCATTTTTAGGTTGTATTTCCATACTCTTCACCATTTTGTCAGCAGAACTGGTTTGCATAGCAACCTCCCAAAGGTTAATTCCTACTGGCAAAATCTAGGCCAAAGTGGAAATGGTACACGTGAAAGAAGAAAGTTCTTTATGTTTCTGTTACAATGATCTGTGACACAAACATTCAAGGTTAGAGTGAAGAGCATTAGGGAAAAAAAAAAAAAAACACCAAACAACAAAACACCAAACAACAAACAAAAACAAACAACAAACCCCCCAAAACAAAACCAAAAGGCCTGGCAGGGTTTCCATCCATTTTTACAGGCTATGACAGGAAACCCCTACAGATTTTTCCCCTCTCAAGATTCCTTTCACATTTCATCTCTCCAGATCAGAAAGAGCAAGTAGCAGAGAGCAATTTCTTTCTTATGAAGCAGTTTGTAATAGGCCATGTCTCTGCAGCTCCAGACACAGGACTCATGCTGACGTTAATGGAAGTACTAACTGTGAATTTGTGACAGTATATGTAACCCAGTTTGATGCCCTTCTGGGACTGAAAAGTTAATAGGACGCTGCGTACAGATCAAACTAGCCAGCAATTATACTAAAATTGCCATCTAAGGTATCCCACATAAATCTGTGTTGTCATACCTGCCTGGTGAAACAAATAGGGTTCTGATTATCCCATTTGCAGAAACAATATAACCTAGAGGCTGCAAGATAGGTAACATTGCTAGGTTTCAGATCTCCCCCTTGTTTTCTATGATGAGACCAGAGCATTTAATAAAAGCACTGTTTGCATATGGTAGACTCACAGTCTACCATTTACCAAACACTGTTACAGAATCACTACGGGTATCTTTTTTTTTCTTTTGTATAGAGTTACAGGATTTTTCAGTGAGTAACAAATAATTTATAAACCTAGGATGCCGATTTGACTCCCCGTACAAGGACAAACATGCTTTGGCTGATCCTGGTGCTACCACCTTGTTCTAATTTGTTTTATTTTTCAGACTTGATTTTCTCTACTGGAGTAAAAATAAAGAGTGCAAGAGTGGTATGAAAAAAAAATCTATCCTTGCTTAAGCATGCAGAAGGAGCAAGAACTAGTCTTGTATAATTAAGATGGAAAGTTCCTCACACTTATTTCATAGTGTATTTCTATAGATACAAAGCTCCTTGAAGCTTTGCATTATATTTTGTCTATAATACCATTTACAATTTTTTATTTTGATCAAAGTCCTTTTGATTTACTGATAGCACTCATTACAATACATCCAACTGCTTCACTGAAGCCAAATACTAGAGTCCACGTGAATTCTGGCTGGAGTTTCACCTGCGTGATATACGAAAGAGGGTTGTAGAATCTGATATAGAAGTAACTGCATATTTTCTATAATTTTTGCAACAAAGAACAATTTATGATTGGACACACTGGAATAAATCTCAAGTGTATTAACTTTCTTAGGCTTACTCTGAAGCCACCTTTTATCTCATACAAAGTCAGTTATCTGTTATAAGATACAGCAGCATTTTTTAAATGGTGGTGGCACTAACAATTACAGGCAACTTCACAGTTTGTGGTGAGCATTGGGTTCTGTGAGCCAGAACAGACCACCAGATCTGGCAGCCTGGATGGCCATGGAGCATCACCTTGTCACTAGAAATTTTATTTTTGTAGAATCTAGGACAAGCTCTAGTATTAATTGCAATAGCTCCATTTTCAGAATAGACAAATGCAAACCAGTCCTCTATTTTCTAGCTATTTGTATCATTTTGGTTACAAATCAAATGTGATTTACTCTATTAATCCTTCATTAATAGCATTTTGATAGGAATGAACTACGAAGGATATTCATTTCAATACAGTAATAAAAGGCTTGAAATGTATTTCTTGGCTTGCACAAGAGGAATTGGGGGGAGGGGGAACAAGGCCTGGTTTTTACTTATTTTATCTGCTGCAATTGTTATATTTGTTCAAAGTAAACTTAGGATAGGGACATTTTAATTCAGTGGCCAGCTAGGGGTAAGAAAAATTCTGGGGCATTTCTATTTCAAGTTGATCTTAAAGCAGTCCATTCAATTTGAAACAAAATGTACTGATCTCAGGTAATTTAACCTTCAGAAGCAGTTAACTTTAAAATAAAAGGAAGTACATACTATTTCTGAAGCCTTAAATGACAGCCCCCTCCAACCCACTAGAATTTCTGGAATAAAACCATCACACAAACACATACACAATTTCTTACTGTTTTTTCCTCCTTGTGCAGATAAAACTATTCCCTGACGTTAACCCAAGCTTGAGTATCATTTCATTTCCACAGAAACTGAGTCCCTTAACAGAAGATTTTTAAGAAAACAGAATAAAATTCATCTAGCTCTAGCGTAAATGGCTTGATGGTGTTTAACAAGTGCACTTACCCTTCACAGGGCTAAATTACTAGAGTGCATGCACTAGAATAGAGCCTAGAATGCAGAAGAAACTAGGGAATCAGGACAGAGAGTAATTTTAAAGCTAATTTAGCATAACAAAGACTGGAAGAAAGAAAGTATGGTGGAAAAAAAAAACCTGAGTGAGGTTTTACAGTGAACTATTATAGATTTTAATAAAACTAGACTAGTACACATGAGCTGAAACCCAGACTCCACTTCATATAGGCAAAAGTGAAAGTGGCATCCAAAGAACAGAAATTATCTAAATTACGACACTGAATCTCCCAGCAACGTTTCCCTACAACGTCCAAACTATTATGCAACATCATCATCCAAATAGTTTTACTTCTTACTGTTCTATTAGGGCTAATACAAATAATTACATTTACAGCGGAGACGTTGGTCTAGGAACCAGACCTTCCATTACAGACCATTAAGAGTTTTGCATGAGCAGAAGCTTATTTCTCTCAGAAGGCAACAAGGATATTCAGACATCTTGGATACGAGGGTTATTTGTTTGTAAGTGTTTCCCAGATGAACATATGCTGAGACCGTAGACCTTGAGATGAAGAGGTCTGTGGATGAACACTTTAAAATGATTTGATTTCTACTATTTAGTGGAACTTTGATGATGCAGAACACTCAAGAGTTTAATAACACAACATAAAGCAGTGTTTTCTGTCTGGTGCTCAAGACTTAATTATTAATCAATGTGACTATACTGCTTCTAGCTACAATGATTTGAAAATAATTTCTGATTCATTGACCTCTGTGTTCTACCCTAGCTATTGAATTTTGATGTTGCAATGCTTCATGTAAATATGTTTTTCTTTTCCGTGTTGATGACATGTCTTTCTCCATTCCAAAAATATGGAAAACTTAAGATAATCATATATTTGAAATATTTTCATTTTAATTTGATAAATACCCAATATTAACACAACATAAGATTATGCCAGGACTGACTACCGCTTTGAATGGAACACATGGCTTCAGAAAAACATTTCTGAGCACCCAAAGGGGACGCGAGGTATTAAGAATGAACAGAAAAGACACTTACACAGGGTTGTATGAAAGGGAAACACGAAAGGCTGGCAAGATGGAATATTCTCCTTGGCTTTCTTCCATTCAAACATTTTCACTGTTGTAATAGGATCTTTGCTGAAAATCTGCAATATTTTATTTTACTATAAGCCCTATCAATGTCTCTAACCAACTCTTCCTTATTTGTCCCAGTGAAGGACTACAGCCCCTATTAGCTTATTGAACACCCGCAGTTCAGCTTCGCAAAGGAAATAGTAAGCATTCAGCACTTGACAGGATTACAGCGTGGTGGCCATCATGATTCCTTTGCCAGAGACTGACCCTGGGAATTTATCTTGTTTGTAAAACACGAGGGGGGAGAGGAAATAAGCTCAGTACCTGTTTTGAACAAGCAGAAAACAAGAGTTAGGGGCTATCTGTGGGAGACAGACTTGTGGATAAAGCTTTAATCTTCAAACTGTAAGAACTGATTTGTTTCAACGCACAGTTGTATGGGTGGTGCCAATCTGCCTGTGATCTCACTGTGCCCAGTGTTTTGTTTTCTCAGGGTTCCTCTTGTGTCAAAACCAAATCCATGTGACATATTTGAATAAATCTCTATTAACTAACCACACGGGAGAGTATATTTCCAGGCAAAGCTGAAAGGGCCCGTCACATTCACGGTGCAGCATGGAAGGATGCAGGTAAGACTAAAGACAAGCTGCTCTGTGTGCAGCGGAACTATTAACGCCTGCTCTGCTATGGTAGTCATGATTTGTCCCTCAAACTTGCTCCCTTCCCTTCAAGGTAACACTTAATCTAGGTCCCCTTTAATATTTTAATCAGGTAGTAGACAACATACAGATAATCTGGAGCTACCAACAGTCTGACAGACAAGATTACAGCTGGCAAATTAGCCCCAACAAATCACAAGCAGCAGTTGAATTCTGCTGCTTTTCCTGACACCGGGAGCACAATTCTCTCAGGTTTCTACTCTGTCAAGGCATAAATTTTAAGAATTTTCCAGGAATTAAATTTTCCATAATTTGAAGGAGATCAACAAAGATGTTTAAATCATTATCAGTGGGGGGACTGATAGATGGACAGTAGATAAAAATCACATATTGCGTAACTGACTCACTGTGTTGCAATAAAGCTTATTTCTTGGCAGAGTAAGAGAGCTGCAAAAGAGCCCTTTGGCCAAAGCAAAGAGGAGAGATAGCAGTGTATGAAGACACTGATACTCTGTAGGAGTGAGAGTGCTAGCTAGTATAACTTGTGATGACCCATAGGATGCAAACAACGTGGCCAAGTTGGCTTGTCCTCTTTGGGGTACTCTGCATCACTATCTTCATCTGTCAGAGTACTGTAATTCAGCTGTATCTTCTGCTAGGCACAGTAGTACTACAAGGTCTATTTTTTTAAATTTTTTTTTTTTTAAATGAGGTATTGTAGTCAATTTGCAATTCTATACTGCAGTGTAAATGTGCATTTCTGATAACAATACAAATTAAATATCTGGAAGAAAAACCACTAACGTGAAAATTAGTATTTGCCCCAGGTAAATATAGGAATCCCAGATACTAAGCAGTATAAAAAGGGAGAAAGAAATAGGCTTTGCCCTAAAACACCTGCTGGTATTTTTGCCTCATCTTTGTAGATAAAGGTACAAGGAGGTACAATTCACTGAGGCATGTAGCAGTATAGTGGCAGACAACAGCCAAAGCACTGGAGAACCCTACTCACTGCATGCTACTACATCCAGCGTACCGTTGTCAGCAACCAATATTAAAAATACCCGTGCTGCAGTAAAATACTCTTTAATTAATCAATCAGGACAAGTGACATTAACAAACACTGTAAACCAGATCCAACTTCATGGGTCATCAAACAGTATTTGTGTTCAATAAAATAATAAAAAGATTTAGCAAGTTGCCATCATGCCGTAGGCATATCCTCTCCACGCAGCATTCACCATGTATCATGCAGCACCATTCCCTAGCAACACAAAGCATTATTATTAGAAACTTAAGTCCCAAGGTTATTAGTGAGCTATGAACTCACAATACTCAGAAGATAAAAACCTCTAATACTTTTATTGCTTTCATTCACCAGCTGGTGTTTTAATCATAATATGTTGTCTCATTAAAAATCATTACATTAATTTTGTGTATGATTAGAATCTGCAAAGCCTGTTGCACATTGCCCTAAAAACCCCCGAAGTCAGCTTCCTATAGTCTCTCAGAGTGCTTTCAGCTTTATGTTAAAGCCTTTTCTGAGGAAAAAAGAATAAAAGAAGGAATAGCCATACACACTAGGGTTTTCTCCTAAGGTAGAAAAAAAGCCTGTGAAAACAAAGGTCTCGGCAATTAAAGTGGGCCGTGTGCTGAAACTGGCTTTGTGCAGTTGCAGGTGGAAGGCAGGCAGACTGCCTAAGTTTCAGCTTTAACCACTAGGCTCCGAGATCCCAGCACAGTGAAGCATTTTTGCCCATTTTCCCCAGCACAGTGGTGCCTCAGCCATATTCTCAGAAATGCTTGTCGTTGGCTCGTATTTGCTACGTGGGACCCACAGGTCCTCTAGGAATTTTTTAGAAGTTTGTGAATTGTATTTGAAAAAAGTAAAAGCACTGCTGTAGAATAAAATCCTCCGGACCTTGGAAACACAGTTGAGGACTGCGCCCATCTGCTCACAAGTAAATTAGGGGAAGGCAAGATCTTCAGCATTGTTGTGCTCTATGTTTTGCTGGGTCAGCTACAAGCCAGGTCCCTCCTCCTAGATGAAACTTCCGCTTCATCTTGTTTTGTTCTTCACCTTCCTTATTAGCCTGTTTCTGCTCTTATGCAAAGTACTTCTGAATGAATTTACAGGGGCTCAGGTTTGGGAAGAACTAGTTTTGCTGAGAAATTGCCTTTCCGGCCCTTCAAGACTTGCTCTCAGAGCACTGCTCTTGACAGATATGGCTGCTGCATGCAGCATGGGATGAAGCAAGGAGGCCTCATTCGTTCAAGCTGCAGATTCAGACACACAGAATGTCTGAAAATTCTCCTTTCAAGCTGCTGAGCACCACAGCTCTGCTCATGCAGCATTGCTGTCAACCACGGTGCTGATTAAATGTCCTTTCCCCCACCACAGGGCTTCTAACTCACATCTCAACAGGGAGCACCAAATCACTTTCTACACAAAAAGCCATGAAACAAGACAGGACAAAGGAGGTTTCCTAACAGCAAGGATGCTGATGTTCAGAAGCCATGCAGTTAGCACTTCTCTTTAATATGCAAGACTACTGCTACTAAATAGAGCCTGGACTGTTTTCAAGGGGACGCTCACCGTGAAGGGGAAGGCAAGCCTGCAATGTGAACCTTCTCCTAATTCCAGTTATAGACAATATACAAAATTCCCAGTTCATTCCATCTAATGGAAGGATTGTGAGTCCTACTGAATATTTCTCTTTTTCAGTGAATGTGGAAGGAATGGGAATTGAGAGTGCAAAGGCCTTGTGTCACTCCCCCTCCTGCTGGTCAGCCTTCAAAAGGAAACACCATGGCTTCCTCCCAAAACTCTGAACAGTACCATGAGGCAAACAAGGGTGCCTCCAGGTCTCAGGTCAGGCAGGCAGAGGAGGTGACCTCAACTCACCTCATTTGGGAACTGTTTTGCCTTGAGAGATCAGTGAGTGCATGATGAGTCTCAGTCTCGCCATCCCACCCCCTGGGCATGGTCCTGTTCCAGTGACAAGGTGGGACAATAGCTGGCAGACTGGTTTACGGCCAGGCTGGTAAATTCACACAAACTCCCACTTGTTGGCATAGATCAAGTAGCTGAAATACCACATCATAGTACTGCCAGATCCCTCCCTGCCAATACAGTCGCACCAAATGGTACCAATGGTATTTGTTTGCACATAGAGACATTCTGAATCTTATCAGCCTGAACCATAGCGTTTCTCACTACGAAGCCTTCCTCTCTACTCCTGACATTTAACACTTGCATTTTGTCTTCTTGAGGTAGAACAGTATTCACTGAGCAGAGATGTCTTTGGTTTTGCAGCTTTTCTTTCAGAGGCTCAAATTCACAGAGCCCACAGACTGTGGTTCACTATCAATCCCTCAACACAAAGTACAGGATTATAAATTCCCCCGCAAATGGAAGATGGCTGTCCCCTGGGACTGGGAGAGTTCCTAAGGCCAAGACAAGGAGGTGGTCTTGGTGCAATTCAGGCTAATCCTGTGTTTGCACAGCATCTGAAAAAGAAGGTTCTGGCTCGCCCTCAACACCAGTCTCATCCTCACATCCCTTCCTTTCTGTCATTGAGCCTTAAGCAGAAATCTTCTGGGGGTATTTCTAAATTAGCTCGCCAGTCATCCTCTTATTCAGCATGCAGCAGCAACTTCCCAATTAGCAGCTATTCTTTCACTGTAGTCTACACTCTAAGACTCATTATTCTAAATTTATCTACAAATCGAGCAGCCCTCTTTCCATCTGCAGTCAGGCCAGGTACTAGCATGTTCTAAATCCTTCCTCATCTGACTACATTACTGCTCATTAATATTCTTCCTTAGCGTTGTTATTCCAGCTTCACAGTACTGGGTTGTTGCTGACTATTGACACAAACAACTTCAGCTAAACAACTCAACCCCTGTATGTCTAATCTCCGATATCAGTAAAATAGGCACATTTATGTTCACATCTGTTTGTAAAGCCAATTCCTGTTCATAAAAGTATTGTGTAACACTATGTAAGAACATCTGCAGAGGAATTGTACAAACATTTCCAGTCTAATTTCAACTTTTAATTACTTTTTCATCCTTACTTTTTTAGCTGGAACACGAAAAATTTCTATCTGAGGCTGCATTTAAGAAACATGATGGTTAAGACAAGAACTCAAAGACAAAGGAGGAAAATACACCTTCTCCAAACAGGAGAATATCAAAACAACAGAAAAACAAAGTCCAAAAATATTCTGCTATGAAATATGATAGATGGTTTGAAATCTGGAAAGAAAGAGAGAGAGATAGTGTAGGAAACCTCTTCACTATGTGATGAAAATGAGTTGTAATTTGTGACATTTAAAGAAACCCTACCCCAAACCCTAAGAAACACATTCATATTAGAGATTGACAGAATCCAGATCTGCAGTCACCCTCGGCTTCCTCTTAATTAGTCCACTTTTCTTACCACTTTGACACACCCCGCATGCCCCCTTCATGAACAGTTTGTGACTCCCCTCCTGGCCTCTCCGCTTCTTGTGTTTCTGCACCAGAGCCCTATGCAAGCAGAGGCACGTGGGCATAGCCAGACCTTTCATGCCCAGCAACGACATTGGTTTTGGACACATATTTCCCTTGTGGTGTTTCCATATTACCCTTGCGATGTAAACAGCAAGGGCATACAGAAATCTAAATGCAGTGATGAACTGCAGCATGTGCTACACAGCTACCCCAGAGATTCTTCCATCCAGTTAATACCATATCATGGCTTCCCCTTACCTCGCCAAGCATTTTTCTCACCATCCTACCTAGTTTAAGATCCGAATAGTGTATCTGGTTCTAGTATTCAGCAAAGCTCCATCATCTGCAGTCTTCTCAGAAAGCCACTTCGTGAAACAAAGGATGCTCTGTTCCTTGCCCCCTGGACTAGAGTATCTGACCACCTGCAAGAGGAAATCAAACTGAGCCCTTTCAGGCTGTGATAATTTAATCTCCCCTTCCTAGAAGATGATAAGAGCAAGCAGGAAGACACTCTTTGTCCATGTACCATTCTCAAAGGCACCAAAATCCCTTTATGAAGGTATAAGTTTTCTTTCTGAAAGCTAAATAACACTGAGAACAGACACTGTAACACTCCGAGGTTTCTTCAGGCCGACAATGTTAAATACCGTTTCCTTCAGTCTTCATAGACTTCAGATTGAAGGCTTGTTTATGCTTCCAGTGAAATACTATTATTTTAACTGCCTTAAAATGCTTCTTCCGGTTTTCATACTAAAATTTTCCAGCTCTTCTACTCTGAACCATATAATCTATTATAGTTTTTATCTTCATGCTAACCGCTTCAGGAGCAATCTGTGGATATCCTAATCCTTCCCTTCCTAACACCATAATCTCCTGATCTTCAATAAAAAAATAAAAAAAAAGAGAGAGAGAAAGATTTGCAAAGCTGTTCTGCGTCTCCTGTTCCATGTTAGCAGTTGCTAAGTCACTTTGCAAAATTATTAAGCAGTCGAGCTTTTCTGCTCTATTTGATGTTTTCTTTTAGCTGTGCTCCCTCTGTTGCTTCATTATGCATCATTTGTTTCTCCAATTCCTAGATTAGTTTCACAGTTCTTCATTACTCCTTGGCATAGCTTGCAACACCTTCCCTCAGTGCCACATTTACAACTGGCATATGATGCTTTATTGAACTAGACCAATGTAATGCGAATGCAGAAGATACATTTTCCAAAATTTCTTAGGTTTTTTTTCATTTGTAAATGAGAACAGATTTGAGGGAGTTCGATTATACCAGACAGAACACTTACGTGAAGCAATCTTATCTCACATTGAAGTGAGCCCCGCTAGACTACATGATCTCCAGAGGTCCCTTCCAACCTATAACTTACTATAACTCTAATTCCAATCTTCCCCTTGCCCAGTTCTTTCCAACTTACTTTTTCCTTGGATCCTTCTCCTGCCTTGCCACCCGTCTTTCTTTCACCACAGGTGATACCAAGTCCTTCTCAATAAGACTATGTGCCCGTATATTGATGAAGGGCTACGCTCACAACACAGCAATTGAGGTTCAAGTCTTCCCTGCCTACAAACTCAGCCTATTCTCTCATGTTCCAGAGAAATGCTTTAAATATCTGCTACAGGCTACTCGGTGGCTTGCTTTCAATTTCTTGATGCACTTTGCTTTGCACAAAGTACACAGCAGAAGCCGAGACTAAGGTCTACCTTCTCCCAGGTGAGTACTCTAACTACCAAATTGTGCATCATGTTCTCACCCTCTAGTTTGTTCTTCATGCTCTTCTAGGTGAATACTTGACTACTTCACTGTGGTATATAATAGAGTGGAGGGGAAGAGATTTGCCTGTCACCTTTCCTTTGTTTTTAATGATAAGTTACCATAATTACTGGGTTTGAATGGTGTACACAAGCACTACAGTCTCTGTTTAAAGTGGAAAAAAAAAAAGAACAACAATTCCCTCCCTTTCTCTTCTTCCTCCTAGTTGTTCAGATGAAGACAAAACTTGTTTTCAGAGCCCCAGCAGAGTACGCAATGATCATTTCTCCCGTGTCGTTCTAAGCCAGTGAAACAACACTGGTAGCTAGTTTTAAATTTCATTAATGGCACAAAGAATAACACTTTATTTGTCACTTAGAAACTAGTTATAAATAATAACTTACTTCTGTGTCCAGTCAAACAGGAAAAGCTGTGAATAATGGCAGAGATGCCACCATTTTTACATCTATGAGAAAACGCCACATAGGAATAGCAATTGCTTGTACCCAAATGCTTCCTCAGGGCCACTTCTAAGGAGAGACAGATGGTCACAGACTACGTGTTTCTGTCCGGCTTATCAGGCAAAGTACAAACTACAGTACGTGTGGGACAATGAAGGAGATCCTGCAAGCTTGTGAATTCCGCTGCATCACCTAATTCAAAGCTTTCACCTGTCCAAGACGAGCTCGTAAGAAGGCAAGAGTCACTTCCCTCCACCTCTGCAGATTCCACACAACACTTACTCCATGTTCTTCAGAAGAAGGGCTGTCTCACTCAATGTACAGGTACAAGGGTGCAGGACAACAATCTCTGTTACAGCCTTAGGACACTACTGCCAGAGAAACAGCTGCCAACGGAGGTCATGGTGCAAAACACAGCTACGGCCTGAAAGCCTCATAGAAATATCTGAAATAATTATTAAACACTTCTTTTTTTGGTGGATGAATTTCTTCAGTACAAACAACCAGATGAAGACTTTGAAGGAGTGTGTGAGAACGCAAGTGGGAAGCTAATGAGTGAGCAGGGTGGTATTACCATGCCCCAAAGCGAATGTTATCTCTGCACTATGAAAGAAGCTAAAAATGATACCTGCCAACTATAGAACTTCTGCTGTTTGAAGGAATAAGAGATTGAATAGCTCCATGAAATGCCAGGAGAGATGAGCAATTATTCAGGGAGGCACCTAGACCAGATTAATTACAGCTTGGAAGGAGAAGTCTTTTTACAGATGTTTCTTTAAGTTGAGAGCACTGAAGGAAAAGCCTTAATGTTCCAGGTAACAAACAGAATAATAATACTAATAGAAATAAGAAAACCTACCACCACAAAACAATAAAGAGCAAACAAACAAGCAAACAACCTCCCCCAAAACCTCACACTACAGGAACCATTACTTTATGAAGAGGATCCAAGAGCTATTTAGCAGTGTTCACTCTTTCTCCCCTAAGCCAGGAAATCCAGCTGGTATACTCTAGGGTACTTTTGAGGTTCCCCAAAATATTTTGTTAGTAGCATATTAAGTTTTATTCTTGACCTTAAAATAGTGCAACAAAATTAATCAACAACTATATAGAGTCTGTTACGAAAATTTAAATCCAGAAACTACAAAGGGGAAAATCTTGTGTGATGTCAAGGAGATGTGAAGGATACAAATCCCCTGAGATTTTAAAAGAAAAGTATTTTCCTTCCTCCCTCCCCTGCCTTCCTTTCCATAAGGTATAAAGAGATGTTAAAAGAAACTGAATTCTCTTCTGCTAATGAGAACCCTTCAGTACCACAGCGGTCTCTCTGTCTGGAAGTATAAAGATTATTTGGAGACAATTACACTCACCTTAATTGCAGTGACTGACAATTGCAGTAACAGAAGCCCTACATCACCATGTATTTTATCAAAGAAAATACCATACACTTCAAGAGCACATGATTACCAGACTCCTTCCCTTTCAGAATTAAGCACCCAGACTTTTCACAAGCTTTTTGGTCTTATACAAGCAACAGCAAAATACACCATGATACTTTCTTTCAGAATGACCTCAACAGCCTTTTGCTGCTAACGCAAATAAATACTAAATTCAAGAAGCACCCCAATTTACTGTCATTTTAATTAATTCACACACTGAACAACTCTCAGCAATTAACTTTTTTCCAGCAGCACTATTATCACACAGTATGAATATCTTAAAGCTAATGTAATTTTAATACCTTTACTCATAGAGATATAAAATTCACTTTGGCTCATCCAAAAAATCCTTCCCTATGCTCAGTCTCCAGACAAAATTCAGCTTTTAAGTTCTCCAAGTCTAGTTTCAGGCAACTAACAAACAGCGTACCTTCTGCTGTGGTGCTTTCAGAATTGTTTAGATCTGATCCTATGGGCATATTATGCCCTACCTTAACAGCATTACATTTAGTTTTAAACTCTCCTTTATGGGTGAGCACTGGCAGGCCCAGGTCCTGGCATCCCACACTGCAGTCATGTTCCCATGAGGGCCTCCTCTTCTGCTTTCAGGCTCTGAGGTATAGCTGGTCACCACCATTACCCCATGGAAACTACCAAACTCAACTGAGAAGGTCTTCACTTACCTCTAAGTACAGTCAAGCTCTTCCTGCACTGCTGTTCCTGGGCTGAGGAAGGACTTGCAGCAGGGAACCAAACCAGGGAAAATTTCCCGCAGGAGCAAGGAGAGGAGCGACAGCAGCAGAAACAACCCCCAAGCAACTAGCGAGGTCAACACCCAGCTGAAACTCTCTACCCTCTGCTGATTGGGCATTTATTGCCTTACTATCTGGCTCCTTCTGGTGTAATCCCTTCATCCCAGTATTACTCTACCTGCCCTTCCACTCTTCTTCCTCCCTGGTAGAAAATCCTCAAAGTCTTACCCTAAGAATTAGGAAAAAAACTCTGAAAGCCTAGTGAAATCCTTCTTTTTCAATGGGAAGAGAAAAGATAAATGGTCATCAGAAGAAAAAGCTTACCACTGCTGTAGTCCCCCTGATTGCTTTACTTACACCTTATGTATGATTTTCTATCCTTCCCATTTCAAGTCTTCACTCTGGAAGAATAAGAGTTTCTAGTTGCTCTGTATTTGCAAAATGTTTAGCATACATGGGTTTTGTTCCTGTCCGGTCCTTAATTCCAGCATTATAATAATGAATGTTGAATATTCAGAGATATTACAAAAATAATGATTAGATAGAAGCCTGAATATTAGGAAACAAAAACAGTTGGTTTAAGGTGTAAGCTGTTTTAGAGACTGATTTTCTTCCCCAGCAGACAAGCTGTGAAAATCTAAACTTCACAGTTCAGTTTGGGGTATGAGAATTGCCAATGTTGTTGAGAGCAGCCTGGAAGATAACCTGTGTTCACAAGGACAAGTTAAATAAGCCTACTTTTCCTTTTGAGGGCTGAGACAATCATTTGTGCTCACTCAATGATCTTGCCTTAGAAAAGAAAACTATTAAAATGTTTTGTTATGAAAAAGGAAAGAACACATGTTAAAGAGCATGCTGTCATGTCTGATCAAGAGCATTAATAGATCTTTACCTTTTTCAGGTGAGAAAACAAACAAAACCCAAAGGAAAAATCACCAAGTTATTTTTCATTGAAGTTAGAAACAAACAAGCAGCCAGGTCTGCAACTGGCCCACATGCACAGATTTTTTATTCATTTTCTCTCAGAAGAAGGGGGGGTGTTTCTGCCTACAGATCTGTAGAGAAAATCAGCTATTGTAGTTGAACATTTTCCATCTTTTCTTCTAGTTAAAAAATTCTTAGTCCAAATGAAGATTTTCACAGAAAATATTTGACCTCCTTAGACACTCTTACAATTCTCTTAGGGAAATTGTTAATAGTTTAAAAAAACCTGCAAACTCCAACTCCTTGCCAAGCAGTTTGCTTTTTATAACACTGAAAATCCCCTTATTCGTGGTTCATTTTTTTTTCTTCAAGGATTTTCTTATTCTAGCATCTTTTGTATTTGTTTGCCATTTCAAATTCATATTTATGGAAATGCACCACATTTTGAAGTCGTCATTCAAAGACAATTCACAAAGAAGGTCTCATCGTGGTCTGACACCCTGTTTCAGCTGCTTTTTCTGCCTTTCTTTGCCTATGTAGGTAGGTGGATTTTTGCCTTCAGCCAACTCCGCCTAGTGACTGCAATTAGTTGGTCAATTAGCTGTGAGCATGCTCACAGCTTTGTCAGTTAAATTGACATGGAAAAAGGGATAATGTCAGGTCAACGGTTTATTCACCAGTCACAGTAATATTTTCATTAGATTAAAAGAAACATCTTTGCTTGTTTATAGAGATCATTAGGGCAATTTTAGGAAGAAATGTAAGATCTTCAGAGCTATTGTGCCATGGTGTAAGAAGTATCTTCGGGCACGAGCTAACAACTTTGGGGAATAGTATAGATAGTTTAATTGCTAGTCATGGGATCTGGATTTGTTTGGTACTCTCCAATAACCGCTTCCAGCTGAGAAGTCTAAGAGGGACGTACCTGAGTGCTAACCAGTCAGCATGTATCTAATACGACCCTCTGAATAACATGCTGCACAGCTCCAGATAGCTCAGGCTGTATCCTCTCCGAGGTGCTATACTCCACATCTTTTTCTCAGCTAAACATATTAACGAGAATTAACAATCAGTAATAACATCATACAACATTTCAAAGACAAGTAATTGACTCAGCTAGCAAGATCTGTTTGTCTTTGTTATCCTGCACTGCTGCACGGCCACATTGCTCTCCTGAAGTGTTGATGCTCCATAGGCAGGTGCTAACAAACATTAATCTCTTGCAATTTCCTTTGAATAAACTGAAAATGATTAAATGAATACAATGAGGATGAAAGATGTGAGTACCACTGGAACAGCTATATTTGGCAATAAATCTACACTTGACTGTATGGTTTTTGCTAGTGCTCACTGACGGAAGACAGAGCTGGCTCTAGTTTGTATTTCTAGAAAGTTTCAGCCCTGGTGAGGTTTTCAATGGCACAAGCTTTTTATATTAAGGCATTTTCTTAATCAGCTTTATTTCTGGTATCAAGTACAATTCAGAATTCAATCACATGCAAGCAGCCTGATAAATGTTTGGTTCATTCAGTCCTATACAATTAGTTTTGTGTAAAGAAAACCTCTTTGCAACACATCTGGTGCCACAGACTCCATCAAAAGGCTCTTGCAAGCACAAGCATAGCATGGTGTAAGCATGTACTCCAAAGCCATGCTTGAATTACTAAAGCTACACTGAGGCTGTGCTTCTTCTGTTCCCAGAATCTCTAGAGAAATATCTTACTGCTGTTAGCCCTACTCTAAGCCACTTTGAAATTGTTTTATTGAAAAGACAAAAGTTCAAATCCCCCTTTGGGAGATTGTGGACAAAATCTTCTCCATTGTCATGTTTTTCAGCACTCCATGATGTAGAAAATAATCCATTTTTAAAAATTCTTTCCAGGGTATATTTTTTTTCCTGATGATTTTCTGAAGGGCAAAATGTCATTGTCTCCTTGAAGAAGTATCATCGGTGTTCTCTTTGCAATACTAATCTGGTCCTTTTTGGTCATTTCATTTCCTTTTCTTACAAATTAAATTGATTTGCAGAGACAGAACTCTTCAAAGATATTCCCATAAGATCTCTGGTTAGATTAAACCAGTACTTCAAATGATAATGAATCTGTTTCTGAAAAACAAATGTTTGTCTCTTCCAAATTGTGCCTGGAGTTCCCTTGAGCTTTACAATTCAGTGAGCATTAATGTTACATCGCACAAATGATGGGACTTCTCTGAGAAGACAGGATGCAGCTGCTTATGCTTAATTAAAACTTATAAGATGTGGTGTGCTGCTTTGATCTGTTGCTTTTTTGTTTCTTCACCTTTTGAGCAAAGCATCTATCAAAGTAAATGTATGCTGCATGTTTGTCTCAGTGAAAGTCATGCATAAGACCTGTCTCTGAAGCTTTCAGAAGAAAAGGGCAATTCCCGTCAAGGTGACAACATTGACACGTTTAGCTGTGTTTGCGCTAAACTTTTAGATCCATGCTAACAGTATACAGGGCTTATATATTCAGATGATCGCAAGCAGATGACAGTGAAATACTTTGCACACACCAATAAATATATGTGCCAAAAGCCATAGAACAGGTGTATGTACCTCATTTTAGTGAGTATCATTTATGCAAGAAGCCTATACCACATAATATACAGTATGCCTCACCCTACAGAACACTGATACAGACATTGGGGCAAGACAAGAATTAGATGCTGCTGGAACGGATGACAGGCCATACTGCTGCATGAGCTGTAGCAGCAAGGATCTCATTACTTTCGTGTCTGCCCAGGGAGTAGCACAGCTCCTAACAGGAGCAGGACATTGCTTAGCATCATTTGAGCAAAAGAAGCTATGCTATACCAAGTCAAATCAGAACAAAAGCAGATAAACCTGCATTTCTCCCCCTCATTTCTGTATTTTGCAAAAGGCATAGCTAGGCTGTGCGCTGCAGTGTGGGGCAGAGCACCTGAGTTTGCAAAGACTTGGGGAAGGGTGAGGTGTATGAGTTCAGGTACAGGCAGACATGGAAAGGCCACTTTAATCCCTGAACTGTCTCTCCATCCAACGGTGCATTGTATTGCACAGATGCAGCCTTCTGGAAATAGCTTGGGAATCTCTGCACTCTCCCTTATGCACAGTGGATAAGCCCTTACTTTAACCCCTGCAAGTACTGGTGCTGGTCTACAGCCTAGGAAGCAAAGAAACCTGAATGATGTCTCCTCAGTTTCTGCATAGCACATATTACTCACTAAATTTAAATTTGCCTGAGGGTGTCTGTCTGTCATCAGTTACCAGGATTAATTTTCCTCATTTTCTCAGTCAGGTCCTGGGAACCTCTCTAGTAAAAGCAAAACCAACATCACACTACTTCACTCTTGCAACTCAGTGGTTAGATTATCATGTTACTGTTTCAGGCAAATACAGTCCAAAAATAGCCATGTTTTGACCATGACTTTGTGCAGACTAAAGTGCTTAGTGGGTTGCCTTGATCAAGCCACCTGGGATGAAGAAAAAGAAAGGATCCTTGCAATTTTATCAGGATTTGTCTAACAACTCTCTTTAAAAGATCAAATGTTCAGTTACTACCATCTTCAGTCACTGTTGTTGCCATGAAATATTTAATGAACTTTTTATCTTTAAGAGTTTTTAAATGAGCAATTATAACACAGAATAAAACTTCACTTTCTGTTGATTTTGATCATTAGTGATCTTCTAAGTCATTGCAAACCTAACACTACCACAGAAAAATTAACTGAAGAAGCAGGAAAATCACTTCTGAAGGAATAACTGGAAACATATGACCATTGTAAGGACCTCGATTTATTGATAGAAACATTTTAACAAAATTTAATCTGTGTGATTCATAGCTCTTTGATGCCAAAGGAAAAATGCATACTTTAAAATTTTGATTGGACTCCATTATCTACAAAAAGATCTTTAGGGTAACATTTTTAAAAGTGCCCACGATTAAGCAAGTGAAATCCCACAGTGCTTTGAAAGCATTCCCCTTGGCAATGGCTTTTGACTTGAAATCTCTCTGTGTAAGGACAGTTGCCTGACTTGCGAGCTTGATCACGAGCTTGCAGGAGACACATATCAAGCAGTGTGAGACAAACTCAGCCTTGCTGCCCCTTCTCCCCAGCGGCCCCTGCTCTTTACAGCCTCCACATCTGCCAGCAGCCCCTGCCTCCCCCTCAATCCTCTTCCTCCTCTGGCCCAGCCACTGCTGCAGCAGCAGGCTGTTAAAAGTCCCTCCTGTCCTGACCTTATTTTGGCTTTGTCGTCTCCTGTGACAATTCTCCCCCCATCTGCCCCTGGTCCAGGACCCCATGTCAGCCCCTGCCCCAGTGACGCTGCAGCAGGGCCAGGTCTCCAGCTCCCCACGGCCCTTCCCTGCTCAGCCGTGGGCCCCGACAGGCTGTGCCCATCTGTGGGCCCATGACTCGGCCTAGCCTTGGCCCGTCCCCATCTCCAGGGAGGGGTCTGATGCCCAGGGCTGCCCCAGTGCCCTCGGTTACCCGCTCCTGGCTGGGGTGGTGGGACACAGGAGGGGCCCTGGCTGCCAGGCCCTGCCCTGCCACCCTGGGGAGCCCCCAGTGCTACTCTCCTCCCAGCCCCACGGAGACACCGGTCCCCACCGCACCCTAACAAGGAGATTTTTGGGCATGAACCCTGATGAGAAGGGGTGCTTCCCTAAAGATTGGGCTTCAGCACCTGAGTCTCTCTCTGCAAGTGGCAGGAGGGCACGTGAAAGCTTTTCCTAGGCAGAGACTGATGGCTAGCTTCAGTCAGAGCCGGTCTGTGCGCAGGGAAGGTTCAGAGTCAAAGCTGGAGCTGCAAACCCTGTTAAGACTTGTAATATTAGGCATAAAGAGATGCACAGCCCTGCTAGTGAACAAAATCTTTAGCCCATCACTGTAGCCCTTCAGAAAAGTGGGGTATGAGAAAATTCACTGAGGAAGGTACAGAGGAAAAATCAGTTTAGGGTGAAAACACCATTGCATGGGGTCTGCAGGAATTTGCTCTGGCATTCCCCACCACCAGGATTTCATCCTCACTGTTCTTGGGAAAAAAAAAAAAGCATCTTGTAACTACTACTACTAATTTTGTATGAACAGTCCTTACGATGCACCCTTACTGTGCCCCATGTGTTTTGGTCCCATGGCGCTCGCCTGTAGAGCAGCGGAGTTGTGGTCGATCCATACTGTCAGTCACAGGCATTCAGAAGCAGCTTTACGCAGCCTTTGTCCATTACTGAAAACTGTTACACAAGAGTTTATCTTTCAAGATTTATATGGCTTAATTTTGAACATTTGCCACTTAATTTAAATACCAAACAGATTACTTTTCTGTCAGATCAAAAATATTTTGGGTCACAACCTACGAAGAGGATTGAAGAGTAATCGAGAAAGCTTAACCATACATACAGTGGTATTAGTGATATGTACTGCTTAAAGTTCTTAGGATAAAAGAAAAAAGTCACTCGTCATCCACAGCCATGCCATTGGAGGTAGCATGCAGGTACTGGTTGAGTGTCACTTGTGTTTCTTTACTGGTGGATAACAAGACTTTTGGCATTAGAGTCTCAGCTCGCTCTTATGGGTTTTTAAAGGCAGTCCTTTTGTTCCACTGAAAGCAAAATATGACGCATAAAACCAGAATTTGTGCTTCTTTTGTTGTCATCCAGAAAAAATGCAATGGCATGCCCTAGGAAGCGGCATGGCCGCGCTGCCTTTGCTAGCACCTGGAAAGCCATGCTGGCTGCTGCTGCTGCTGTGCAAAAAGATGGTTGGTCATGTGAGGTGGTGGCTGTCACTAGAGTAGCAAGTGGTACAAACATAAATGACTTTCCAGGATTCAGCTGTCCCCGACCTACTCTCAGTCATCTCCTCCCTGGGATGACAATATTCAGCATTACCTGTAGTGCTGGCAAACCTTGAGCCAACAGCTATGAAATCAGGACAGAAATGAATTGTAGCCTTTGCTCCATCTAAGCTGCTACAAGCTTCTAAAAGTTGGAAGGTCATTAGCCATCTTAGCAATAAATAATGGAGAAAACAGAATTTTTAAAGAGGATATACTTTGCCTGAGAGCTGCTACCAGGCTCATTACTGATTTCTACCAAAATTAAGGGTGTGTCTTCATGGACAGATGCAGACAAACCCCCAAATCTTGAGCTCTTGCTTTGAGCTGGCATAATTTTAGTTGGTATTTCTAGTCTGAAAACGGCACAGATGTGTTACAACCGGGTGCTTATGACTGGCAGGTTGCAAGAGGAGCTCATCTACTCATCTCTCCATTTGGATTTAGCTTACCCTGCTATGGAATCTGACTCTCCTTTTCTGGATCACTTGCCTTACAACATTAGATTTGATTTAACCTCCGTTTTGGATAATCCTCAGAAAGGTTTGAGAAATATAAATTTACCAAACCTTTCTATAAGTAGGACATCGTCCTGTAAATTATTACGTTCCCCATCCCTCTCTGCCCTCAAATCCTGCTCAGATGTCAGCTCTTTTGACTTAACATGCACAGTGCCTTCTACCGTATAACCTGTACTACAGTACAAGAGCTGCTTGTTTTATATTGAACCATTTTTAATTACAAATTGCAAACATTGTGCTAAAGGGCACGCCCTCAGCCTGCCACGCTTTAGCTCCTTGTTTTAAATTCTCTTCTTCCCTGACACAGGAACTCTCAGGAGGTTTCTGACATTGCATTTTTAAATGAAAGTTTCTGTTTTTAAAATAAGTTTTGTGTTTTGGCACAAACTCGACGAGGAGGAAGGTGGCTGTGCAGAGAAGACAGCTGAACTGATATATTATGAAAGATATCAACATGCATGTAAAAAGGTTAATAATTTTGTAGGTCAAGCCTAGAGTCAGGATGCTAATTTGCTAAGCAAGGTAACAGCATTTTAGTAGATGAAATAATTAAAATGTTCCTCTGGCACAGCAAACTATACGTCCACTTGCAAGGTGCGTGTATCATAATATAATAGGCTGGGCTTTTGATAAGTGGAAGTTTACAGAATTCAAGCACCATCTAATGTTTCCCTTGTAGTTTGAGCTGCTATGTCATTTTTCCAAGTTTACAGATAAAAAAATAAAAGCCCTTCGACACTCTGATTTTGTTGAAACACAGCATGGAAAGAGCTTAAGAATGTAAAAAAAAAATAAAAATTCAAGGGGTTGTGTTATTCAAGAAAAATCTGTCTTCTCTGCTGAGTGAAGCAGACGTGCTATCTAGCAAACCATTTAAAAGTACTGGTTAGGGACGACTTGTGCTAAATGAAAGCTGTTCAACTTTCCCTTTCTGCCAAACTTACTTCATTTTGATATTTTCACAGCCTTGGTACTTGTTTAAATTTGTTTCATATTACAAACCTCCTTGAAAACAAGGTGGTTACCTTTCAAACACCTGAAGAGACGCCTTCACATTTTGAGTTTCACTTTGTTTACTGTGAACTGGGAAAAACATATCAAAACAAGTGAACACAACTGGGTTTTTTCTGTTTAAAAGAACAGAAAGAGATAAGCTCCTTTATAAAACAACTCAACCTTTTACATCAAAACTCAGTCACAGGTAACAGTTAAATACAAATGCATGTGCCAAGCATGGAATTTGCATGGCATTGTGTACTACTTGTGTAGGTATGTAAACGTGTGGACAGATGTTGTCATTCTCTTACTTTTGCAAATTTCAGTCTGAAGGCAGAAAAACCACAGAAGCGAAGCAGGTGAGCACTCTGAAAGATTCAAGACGAGCCTACAGAGAGCTTGTGGACCAAGTGCACAATCAGACAGGCTGCAAGCTGTGGTCAAAGAAACAGATCTGCTGATGGTTTACTCAGTGGCATACAGAGAATTCTTTTCAAAGAAATAGGATTTTATCAAAGAAACCTCTGCTTTCATCAGGTTTGTGTCCTAAAAAGACAAAAGCAATGTTTGCTTCATCCTTCCTGTTTAATGGTGGGGAAGTGCAATGTTTTTCAACCCTTTATTAACTGCATTTCTATTTTAGCCCTCTTTAGTAAGCTATTTTTCAGACTGAGAGTCAGTCATTGCACAAAACAGCAAAAAAGACAAATGGTAGGTAGATGAATGCTCAATACTATTGATAAAACGTTCAAAATGACAATTCATATCTGTCAATTCATGACATTCACTTACAAGCATCCTTAAAACTGTATGCTTTGCAACTTGTTTCATAAATGAGGAAGGAGATATTCTGCTTGTCTCATGACTTTCGGACCCAGAGTTTATGGAGGATGCTGAAACCACAAGATTTGTAATAGAAGTCTTAAAAGCTGGCATCAGTAAATCGCATCACCCCATTTCACAAATAAGCAGCTGAACCAGAACTTTTGCAGACCTGATTCTTAAGATTTCAGGGCTGCATATTCAGATGGCCAATGCTGCAATTAGGAGTAAGTTTTCCTGACCATCTAACCTAGTAGGTGAGACCCAGATTTCTAACAGCACTCATCTGCTGGTATTAATTGATCATACTTTCAGATGATTTTAACATTCCATATGCTGAGTTTTTTTGAAAATATACCTTCTATATTGGTGCTGAAGAGGGAGCTGATTGCAGGTGCATGTATATTAATATTTAGATCATACTGGGAGAGTGCTTTTGCAGTAAATCTCCAGTCCATACCAATTTCTTGTGCTGTGTCTCGCCTTGTGAAGCCATCTCAGAACACACAAACCCAGCTCCTTCCAGATCCATGCTCAAGTGAAAGACATGCCCAGGGAGCACCTCTACTGTAATTCAACTGCTTAGAGGCAGCCAGACCACAGGACCAGGCAAGAGCTGGTCTGAGCTACCCTTCCCACCCCCCACCTCCACGAATACATGTAGTGTGGGTGCTGCATCTGCATGACCAACTGTTTTGTTCTGTAGATCTGCTCCTATTGCACTGTACTACTTGCTAATATAGACAGGCATCTTGAGAAGAATTGGCACTGTACTCTTGAAAACATGATTTTAGTGGCATATCTACAGTGCACAATGGGGAATGGGGCAGAAACACAACTAGAGTTGTTCCATCACTGAGGACACTGGGAATAATGTGGATAAACGTTTCTCTAGTGGGGGGCGTAACACCATGCTTACGTAGTCCTACCACTTTCCACATGACCTCAGTTTCAGTGCACACTGCTGCACTGTGTCACAAGTTGTCCCAAGATGAGGTTGAGGCTAGGAGGACATCTCTGCATGTTGATGCTCCTTCATATGCTGCACTATCCTTTCTTACAGCGGATCGTGGAGGGCACAATAATTTCCTAGGACTCAGCTCTGAGGTAGCCAGAGAAACAACTTTTCAGTGCCTCCTGAAGTTAACAAGGTAGCAGTCATCACAGAAGGCTTTATTCTAGCTAAAAGAATACTGGGGAATATAGAGTTTAAAGGGAAAGGTAGCAGTTTCCAGTGGAGGAGGGAGGGGAGAAATCAAGCAGAATGTAAAATGCAGAAAGAAAGTAACGTGGATTTCTCTGTGCAATATATATTGATAATAACTGCTAGTTGCACATTGAACCGAGGCAAATATATCACAAACAAAATTAATTTCTCTCACCTTGTACACATTTCCTTCTCATGGTCTAGATCTTTATGTTTGGTTCTTGCTTCACAAGGGAAGCGTAGAATAGTCCAATAAGCCTATTGTATAAAAGCAATATGTAGGACAGACTTTCCCTTGATGTAAGATACTAAAACACTTGCACAAAGATAAGTAAATTAGTTTTGTGCAAAACAATGCTCTAGCAGTTTGAGGAGAGTATGTGGGAAATATGAGAGAAAACCTAACAAGTTTTCTTACTCTGTGGCTATCACCATGGTATTTGAGCACATTCCATAGCTAATAGGACAGTTTTGGGTCTGGCAGTGGTGCTGAAACTTATTCATATGGAATTTATAAAGTATATGAAGACTGCATCTACACATGTACAAAGGAATAATGAATCCTGCACATTAGGGGAAGAACTATAGCAGATCTGGTGTTTTACTCCAAGCATTAACATTTAATCTTAATGCCTTCCTTCCTTCCTGGAGAAACAATTATAATATGAATCCAATTCAAAGCCAAGGAAATCAGTGCTATTTGCCCAAATATATTTACTTTTGGCTAGATTCAGTAGCTGCAACCCTCTTTTTTGTGGAATTAAAACATTTGACAGCTAGGCCAAGTTTGTTCGTAACGTACTACCAGCTCAGGACAAACCGGTACGAGTTTTAACAAATCCTATCATATACAGGTCAGGTCCCTATCCACTTGTAACTCCTTTTTAAAAAGTCTTTTTAATTTATTTCTGCATTGCCAAAGCAAAATTGTGCGTGAATGATTATACAGGTAGCCTAGATATCTGCACCATACACTGTAGCTATTTGAGTAACTATGTGTAGACCTGTGGTTAAGGGCCTTGAAAATTCTACCCAGAATGCTGTGTGTTTTTAGTCCTTGGCTTTGTTCTTATTTAATCTAAATTGAGAAATCTATTAAAAGTTGAAATGAGTAGAACTTGTAAAAGAAGAAAACCACCAAACAGCCAAGTAAGACTCAAAATGAGTTTCAGCATTTTAATGCAGAATGAATTAACAAAGGCGTCCAGATAGGTATCTAGTATCTTTTCAACATCACAGACATCTAAATCATTAAAGTCCTCATTAAAGTGGCTAATGTTGTTTTCCAAGCTTTTTTTTAAATAGGTATTAAACAAACACATAGCAGAAGATTTAAAAAAAAAACAAAAACAAAAACACCAAAACACCAAGCCACACACCAAAGGGAGAAAGCTGCAGAAATTCTACTCCAAGTCAAAGGACTTGTACTTTTAAGTCCTTTTGCTAATTTTGGATGTTTTTAAGAATTACATTGAAGAATTTCCCTCCCTTTTCCTAGATTTATCCAAACTAATATTTAAAAAGTATGTTAAGTAGAATTGCCATTTTCAAATACAATGGTAGAGCTTAAGATCTGAGTTTAATTAACTGTAAAAGTTAAAGAAGCAGTTACATAAAAACATGTCAAATTTAAAGATTCAAGGCAAGAAAGCCAAATCTCCAAAACATACATATCCAAAAATTTGCACAGTATGTAGATTAAACACTGCCTTCTAAGGATGTCTATAAAATGGCTAAGAACTCAAAAGAGGCAAGAAGATTCTTCTACAAGAGAAGACCAACCAAAAGAAAGGATTTTTTTGGGCCTGGAAGTGCACCAACTAGTGCAAGCTCTATTAAAACTCCATACAAGGGGCTAACTCAGAACCGTTTGTTCAGTTGAGGTCTTGGAGCAATGACTGTACTTCGTCTTTTCTGTTTTTGATTTCCCAGGTTGAAAATTCTCTGTATTCTCAGCCCTTCTTTGGCACTTTCTGATGGCTGAAAGCAAAAGAGCCACCAGTCAGGCCAGACCCTGTGGTTGTTAGCTCCAGTTGAGGAAAAACAGCCACCTGAATCCTGGCAGAAGGCACTACCACCTATCCTAATGCCTTGACACTTTGCTCATCACTACACACAGTACCAAATGCAATGCAGTCTAGGTTAGTCAGCTCTGGCAGTAATTCAACCTGTTAGCTCCAGAGCTAGGGATGCTGCTGGCTTTAGTGACCATCCAGGATTTGTTCCTTATATTTTGATGAATTTGACTACCCCTTTGTACCTAGAAATACAGCAATTGCAGAAAAGACACGTGTAAGCATGCATGCAGATGATTTCATATTTTAAAAAACTCAGGATGTAGCTTACAGAACTGTGAAGCTATCTGAAGACACGGCAAGAGATCGGGCTCAACTGCTGGAAGTAGACTGCCACCTACACCCTAGCTAGGAAGTCTCTGTCTAGCTTAGATATATGTGTGTGCTGTACTTTTCACAGCTCTGTTCTTAAAATGGCAATGTTTCCTTAAACTGCCAGGTCACTTGAGAGCACTTGTCCGGGAACTTTCTTTCTGCTTTTCCTTGACTTTGGTTTTTCCTTCATCTCAACCAGAAATTATTTCAATGGGAAAGGCTTTATGGCAAAGGTGGTATTACACAGCAGAACTTGGAGGAAGAATAGAGCACTCAAAGCAAGCAGTTAATGATTGAATTTTCAAAGGTTTCCATTTACTGGAAGGGGGAGAATTTGCCCTGTAGCTTCACAGCAACTAGAAAGTTCAGATGATCCAGAAATAAGTGGCAGATAAGAATTAAAAAAAGAATCAGTTCCAACACCCATGGGGAAATGACCTCTTCTGTACTTTATAGAGTCTCCACATTAAACAGATGAAGTACAGTGCAGCGTTATAAAAAGGTGCACTTTTTTCTTTTTTTCTTCAAAAATAGACTTCTTCAAATAAAGTGTTTTCAATATATCCCTAACAGGGCACTACCACATGTTTGTCTGAGAAGGTTGAGGGCATGTTTTGTGCGAGCCAGACAACAAAGCCACCAGTCACATACAATTCAGTTCTTCAAGAGAAGTTCACTCCAGCATAAGGCCTATTCATGCAGTTTCAGTTCAGACGTATTCTGGGAAGCACACATCATTATCCAATAGTAAAAAAATTATACATATATAATAAACTATGTGGAGGAAAACTGTAATATGTTCAAGAAAACTGTGCATTTTGAATTCTTGTTTCAAATGCATTTCGAGCATTTTCAACATAATAGACTAAGATAAGCAGGCAATTCACATGCTTTCCCTTTATGCCTTACCCAAAATGAAATTTTCTTTGTTTCCTGTGTATCACTAGTTTCTGCTAAGGCAAACTCAGTTTGGCACGACGGTGCTGATTTTTGTTGCTTTGAACTGGTTTACATCACAATACTGATAATGTGTTTTGAGCCTTACAAGTGTCTTGAACAAAGATGACCCAGTAAATCTCAATCAAAGCTATACTTACGTTTTCTCTAAGCACATGATTGAGTTAGCTTTAGTTTACTTTCACTATTGGTTTTCATTTCTTTATTTTTCTTTTGGAAGCATTGCGTCTTAAGCAGCTTAGCATCTTTGCATCATACTTCTCTATCAGCTACATGGATAGAAATCCAAAGTAAAACCACTAGAGTGGCTTTTGAATTTCACTGTTGTAATTTACAGAAAACTTTTCACTTACTCTACATCTGTTGGTAATGATTCATAGATCTGAACAGTATTAGTAACATACTGACACCTCATCTTCAACTTCTCTCTTCCAACTTGTCTTAGACTTGTCATAGAACATGATGATGTTCCAAGCAAAGGACATTTTGTGCCTTAGCAGATTTCATTGCTTGGATTTGAGCACAACAATGGAAAAAGTGCCCCGGCCTGTCTTCCTTGTGAGGGCTATTGCGCTGACACATTAAAGTCCTCCTCCCCTTTACTGATGTTAAAGAGCAACATCTTAGTTCTTCCTTCATTAGTCAACTAATCCAGACAGAGCAGAAATCATCCTACCATGCCTTTATTGCTCCTAGCTCTAATGGTTGTGCTGACATTTGCAAAGTGTAATTGTGTTATTTCTTGAAATCTTTTTAATTGTGATTTTTACATCTGACAAGCATACTGTTCCTTATGCTGATGGTACGTTATGCAACACTCGATTAATTTCTGATGTGTTTGCCAATTCCAAGATGGTGTGAGCTCTTCCCGTCAGGCACAGAGGTAGCAATTTTTATTAAGGAATAAAGCAAATAATTCATTGTTTGAATTCAGTTGCCCCAAGCTCATTCTCACCTCAAAATGGTGAGTCACCCAGGTTTCTGCTTTTGAATAAGAGCCAGAGCCAGTAATGAGCTACATGTGTCAACTGTATTTACATTTTTATATCAGAGCAGTTGGTGGTTACATATGACTGCAAAATATAAGCTTCATATGAAAAAAAATTCTCAATGAGATGTTAACTTATGAATGAGAAAATGTGAACAATTTCCTAATAATTTACTTACGTACAAGAGATCACAACTGTTCTGCTGAAGGCATATGAGCATTTTCAGTAGGTGTAAGGGACAGGGGCAAAATTGCTTCCAGAGAAGTTAAAGATCAATAATCTTTGAGAAAAAGAAGAGCTGAAGCTGAATGGAACTCCAAGTAAGGGGTTTAAGATAAAAGACTGTTTTGACAGCACATTTACTGAGTGTGCAGACTGTGCAAGAGAACCGAGTCCCTGATAACCTGGGTTAGGGACAGATTGACAGTGGTATGGTGAGGCAGCTCAGATTTGGTCTCCGCACAAGTAGATTGAACACAGATCTTTAATTTCTGCCTCCTGTGTCTTGATAAACTTTTGCACCTGTGTTGGCTGTTTTAGAAAGAAATACTTTTATTTACTTATATCTTAACTTGGCTTGAACGAAGAGTGATTCTGAAGGAGCTGGATAACAGCAGCCTAGGCATACAGAACTCTAATCAGGGCTCTATATCATAGAATTGTTTAGGTTGGAAAAGACCTTTAAGATCATCCAGTCCAACCATTGACCCTACTCGACCAGGTCTGCCACTAAACCATGTCTCTAAGCACCACATCTACACAACTTTTAAACACATCTAGGGATGGTGACTTAACCACCTCCCAGGGCAGCCTGTTCCAATGTTTGATAACTCTTTCAGGGAAAAATTTTTTTCCTAATGTCCAGCCTAAACCTCTCCTGGTGCAACTTGAACCCGTTTCCTCTTGTCTTATCACTAGTTACTTGGGACAAGAGATCAGCTCCCATCTCACTACAACCTCCTTTCAGGTAGTTGTAGAGAGCAGTAAGGTCTCCCCTCAACCTTCTCTTCTCCAGACTAAACAATCCTAATTCCTTCAGCTGCCCCTCATAAGATGTTGTCCAGACCCCTCACCGCTTTGTTGCCCTTCTCTGGACATCCCATACATTTCACCATGATATAGCACACTTGCAGCTAATCTGAGAACCAGCAGTCTAAGAAGCAAACTGTCTTCCAGTGAACAGCATTAGCCAGGAAAGCTCTCTGGCAGGCAGCAAAGAAGGGAGGGATATATATAAGCCCTAAGGGTCCTGCAACATGATTTTTACTGGGGAGCTGACTCTTTCATGGGCCATCACCTGATGATAGCAGAGGATTATTTTAATGAAGTATTATACATTTTATATTTTTTCCATGGAAAAGATAATATATTTTCACATCCTCATTTGGGAATGTGTTCAGGCCATAGGACAAGAAAGTGGAAAGTTCAGGTTTGGGGATAATTCAGAGCTGTTAAACACGCTTTGTAAATTTGTCACCTTTCCGCACTTTTGAAAAAAAGTTGACCTGTGTGCTGCCATGGCAGGTTGTCAGAAATGTCAGTATTTCTCTGAAAAATCACACAAAACATATCTTGATTTTAGGAAGGCTTCAAGAACATCCATAATGTGGGCATGTGACAGTCAGTGTCCTTAGCTACTTTTTCCATAAAGTATAAGGGGGCTTTTTCAAGAAGATAAAATCTCCGGTCAGGCAAGGATAACAGCATGAATATTGGAGCTTATGCAGTCCTAATCTGAGCAATATAGGTGTACCTACTCTGTACATGGAAGTTTAGTTATTTTTTATTTATCACTGTATCTACAGATTGAATAGCACAAGTATATCCACATTTTCCTGCACGATGGAAATTGTGTGGCAGAGGAAAGAACAGACAGAGGAAAAGAGCTTATAATGAATTTGCTTCTGCTTTCATTACAGAAGAGGGTGAGCTGACAAAATAAGTACAGCTCTAAAAAACACTGGTTGAACCTTGAAATAGCTTGTTAGTTAAATGTCTTGCCTGGATTTTGAGCAGAGAAAATAATGGAAAAGAGTGTGTTTGACTAATCATTATTATTTACAATGGAACCTGAAAATTTCAGTCTAAGGTATTCAAACATAAAATTTGGTAAAACCCCAGTAAGCTGGAAATAAACAATCTGTGAATAATTCTGCAGGGTTTTTTTTTTGTTTGGGGTTTTTTTTGTTGGTTTTTTACTTCTATTTCGAATTTTATTTTCACATGGACCCTTTCTTACATCCAGCTACCCTCAGTCCTTATACTGTCGTGCTTTGACAGCCACAAACATCCCTGCCCTCCAGGCACGCTTTCTTTTTTCCTCTAATGAGTTGTAGCACTTTCTTGTGTACGAGGTGCCCGAGTGATGTGCAACACACACTTATGTGCACTGCTTCTACGCTTACTG
This sequence comes from Burhinus bistriatus, assembly GCA_013397275.1. Lineage (NCBI taxonomy): Eukaryota > Metazoa > Chordata > Aves > Charadriiformes > Burhinidae > Burhinus > Burhinus bistriatus. The sequence goes on along the minus strand of VYXH01002847.1, from coordinate 563,485 downwards.
ACTCCTCATTTCTTCAGGGTATTCATCAAGGGGATGTTAAGCAGCTACTGGGCTTTGGTGATTAAGGCAGCACGGGAGAAAGGTAAATGCTGATGTTTAATTTATTACCACCATTAAAATCCTCATAGTATATACTGGACTATATTATGCCACTGAGTTTTAAACATGCACATTATACTTAAGAGAAACTGCCTAGAAACCAATTACATTACCTTTATAGACCTGATTTAGACCATATTCCTATGAGATATACAAGAACCTGAGATTTTAATGCTGATTTACATAGCATATGGTTAAAACATTTCACTACCATTCCTTTTAAAAAAAAGGTATACTGGTAAGTCCATGCATTAATAGGAGAGGCTCATAAAATTATTGATTTTGGTTTTTTAAGTGGAATCAATTGATGCTGTTTTTCCATTAATGTTTACTCCCTCTTTTTCAGAGACATGGATACATATCATGATACTTTTCTACACAAAATACAGTTAGAATATTTTTTTTCATCATCTCTGGTCTTTTTTTTTTTTTTTTAAAGGTACTTTTGACTGGAAGATCACCTGTGGTTAGAACTGTCAGGGAAAAAAAACCCATAAAACTAATGCAAGGAAGAATTGTGATAGAATCACAAGAATTAGTAACATGGCAAACATATCCATTCGAAATACAAACGGTATATAAAAATGTTTGAACAGGACATAAAAATAAACCTATGGGTATATGCAGTAGAGTAAGGATGACTGAGGTTGTCCATGTTTCATTTACAGATTTAAAATTGCCAGCCCGTCTCCCATCCCAGATGGTGTTGGATATTTATAAAAAGAGTATATGGAACCAGAGCAGGCATATAGAGTTTTTCCCCATGGCCAACCCAACTAGCATCAACTAGCTCAGGGGCTTTCTGAGTAAGAGGCTTCAAAGAGGCTGTTGTAATTAGTAGCTGTCAGTGGACATACATTACTTCAATTCTGTTTAATTCTTTTTGGAGGCTATTTATACTTTCAACCTTTTGTGATAATGCAGGTATTAGAACATCTCTTACTCCTTCTGATATGAGAAATGGGAATAATCTGATTTGCTTTCTTCCTACCTTTCATGATATGATATACTTCCAGCATACCTTATTCTAACTGCCTCTTTTTCAGGGTGGAGACTCCTCTTGTATTTCCATTTCTGGCTTTGAATCTCTTATTTAATCTCTTCTCACATGGAAGCTGATCCATATTTCTATCATTCTTCTCAATCTTTAAGACAGAGGGATTATAATCTCAAAAGTGTTGCATACTTGGGCATGATATTTCAATTCCATTCTTTTTCTAATTGTTTCTAACATTTAGTTTACCTTTTCTACCACTGCTGATATTTTTGGAGAACAAACACCAAGATGACAGTGACTCTCAGACCTTTCCCTGACAGGTAAGAGCTAATACAGAACCTATTACTGCGTCTACTTATTTTAACTCACATTCACTACTTTAAAGTTATCAATATTGAAAACCTACCTACTTGTTTTATCACTCAGCCAGTTTCACAGCATCAGGAGAGCCTACTGCAGTCCCTCAGGCAGCTTTGTTTTGACTATCCTGACTATTTCTGTAGCAATTGCAAGTGGTGGCATCCTGCAATGGGCCGCTTTCGCAGCCCACGCGCTGGCTATGCCCAGCAGCACCAGTCCTGAGCCGTCTCAGACGTCTCCCTCCTCATCCTGCTCTCCCCTGTGAGAAGTGACTGCTCGTCCCCACTCCTGCTCCCTGCCTTTTTAAAAGCACACTCTTCCCTAAATCCTGATCAAATTTGGAAGGGGAGTGAAAAATACTGCAATCGAAATATCTTCTTGTCCACTAGAGGGAAGTACCTCCATAATTAGGATTTGTTGCGTGACCATACGGATCAAGGAAAATAATCTTCTGTATTTCTAAATCGCGAGGTAACACTCATTTTGAACTTTAATAGTAATAATTAAATGCACAAATGAACAACTACTTTTTGTAAGGACATTGACACATTAGGTAATAAATAACCTTTTAAATTGAATTGTGTTAGGCTTACCTTAATGCAGACTTCTCTGTTCAATAAAAGCTTGCTTATGGCTTAATAGACTCACAGGAAATTGCTCTAGAAGAACAATTAAAGAAAATGAAGGTTAGACTCGTATTTCTAGCAAAATCTGTGTTGTATTCTACTCCCTTAAAGTAGAAATACCATTAACATTTCATGAAATGATGTTAAATTACTTTCAAATAATTGTCACTCTAACTAAAGATGAGTCATAAAGAGAAGTCACCTGAATAATGTTATATTTATCTCTGCACTGACACATGTAAACCCATCCTTTTTCATTCTTCTGCTATTTATATAGTACTATCAAAGAAAAACTGGTAGAGGCACTCATCTACTGAAACATGTAAGCTTATCAGTTATTTCATAAATTTGCACAGAGTATGCTCACAGCTAGACACCCACTGTACATGAATACTTTATTCCCACAAAGTTTAGGAACTTACGTACGAGAGGACGAGGTCATATACAGACACAGCATGACCACATTATGTTCTCATTTTGTTTTTTTCTTACTAAACTCTGATAGAGACCCTATCAATTTTAGGACATTTCAGAAACGCATCAACAAAAATAGTACTTCAATGTCTTCAAAGACTGATCATTAAAATCCTCCAACAGACTTAGCAGCTTATAAGATTTCAGACATTAAACTCTTGTGCAATTGCTCTCTACTCACGCTGAATGAGGTTTGAGCTCCTACTTCACTGAAACTCTATCGCTATTACCAATTTTCATGATCAAATAATAGTCTAAGAGGAATTTAATGGAAAAAACCAAGTGTAACAAGGAGCTAAACTCACTATTTTGAACCAACCTGTGTTGAGACAATATTGCAGATATCTAACCCAAATGCCTTAACTTTGTCACTTAACTGTCTCCTGGGCAAAGGAATTCTCATTTTATTATATAACAAAATTGTCATTTTATTACAAAGGACAAAAACTAAATAAGTGAGAAACAGGCGACAGGATGTCATGACAGTGACTCTCGTTCTTCTCTGGCAGAGCTCTGCAGTTGGTGTTTCATACAGAATCAACCCACAGAAATTCTGATGGCTTCAGTACTCTGGATTTCATTTGAACCCATTGTGCCCTTCAGCAAGTCTTCCTACTGTTTGCTCCTATCAGTTAAAACACTTTAATGTACTGCCAGGAAAGGACAACTTCTCTTATCTCGTCACATTGAACCATTTGTGATTTGGGATGCTGCTACATGGGAATTACCAGCAAAATGGAGAAGAAGGAAAAAAAAAAAAAAAAAGCTTCCAGACTGTTTTAGCAATTCTGCCTTTCCTAAGGAGAAAGTGGGGTTGTATTTGTCCTGTGCTTCATTATCTTATCCTTCCCTCTGCGATCGCTTCATACCTCAGGAGGAATCGGGATGAGAGGCAGGCAGCAGCCTGTGCCCCTGCCTGTGCTGTGTTATTGCCCCCGGAAAAGCAGAGCCTCCTGAGGGCACTTCCCAAGCTGCCTGCGCCGAGGCTGCCCTGGGAGCCGCTCTCACTGGAGTGGCAGTCAGGAGGACTTTTCCTGCCCAAAAACACCCAGCCTAGAGGATGCAGCCTCTGTACACACACAGCCCCCCTGCAAAGCAGCTCTGGAAGAAGGGTGGGTGGCAGAGGCCACGTACTTTGCAACTCCACCCCTCTTCTGCGGCGTTGGGACCCTCTGTGTGCAAACGGGAGTACCGGGGCCTTAGCTGGTGCATTCAAAACAGACCACAGAAAGGTAAACCTGAAGTATCAAGGTTTTTACAGACTATTTCCTTCAACTGCATGGCAGAAATGATTAAGAAAAAGCAAAACATTGTGTTTGTGATTTTTTTTTTTAATTTTTTTTTTTTAAGCTTAACACAAAATGACAGTTGACTAAACAGTTTTACATAAAATTTCCATTTCCATTTGAAAGGCTTACATTTTCAATAAACATCCCTTCCAGGCTCCCCCCCCAAAGTCAAGCTTTGCTCTGGAGAAACCCTCAAACACTGAAATAAACATCATCCCAAACTGCCTCCGCCACCTCACTTTCTCCTTCACAGCCCCATCTTTTAGATAACATTACAAGCTTCAACTTTGCAAGGTGTTTTCCACTGCACACCAGCAAGCTGCTAAACAAATGACTCGCCCGCAGAGTGAACTCTGCTTAACAAGGATTTTGCTTTAGGTTCTGTTCTGGGCACAGACTGAAAAAGCAGATGTTCACTTACCACAGAAGAGTCGCTGCTGAGTTTTGAGCAGCAGAACTGTGAATGAATGGTGCACAGAAGATAGCGTTTAAATGACATACCTTTCCATTGAAAAACGGAGAATTTTGACCCAGCTTTCCGAAGTCTGAAGCCTGTAATTAACAGTGACTAGACTGCTTAAGGCTAATGGATTCCCTGTGTAGCCAGCCTATCATTTTATTTAAACTATAATGGAAGTGAAATGCTCCCTCTGCAACCAGCAGGTTGTGGCAGCAGAGCAGAAAGGAACACAGAGAATAGGTGGGTGTTCTTTTGCTGGGTATCAAAACCTTGCTGAAGGAAACACGTTTTTTTGTAAGAATACAATGGGGATGGTGAAAAGATTGATGAAGGATTTCAAAAATAGAGTGCAAGAGCAATGTTTCACGCTGAAGAGGTCAGAAAGGGGTCCCTGCTGTCTGAAGACACACAAAGCTATGCCTGGCTTATTTTTTGCTGCACACGGCATTCATACAGCTTCAGACACACGCACAGGCTACCTGGTGTGGAGTGGGATGGGTGATGTGTTAGATTGCTCAGGGCTGGCTTACCCCTTCATCCTTGTCTGTCTTTGTCAAGTGTTCTCCTACAGAGTAACTGAAAGGTAAAATTTCCAGGAGTGGCTACTAATTTGGAGTCCCTTCAAGTGCTTTTGTGCATACACCTAGAAAACCTAACTGGTAAAGAGAGTGGTCGGAGCAATTTGGTTCACTGGTTTCCAGGGGAGACTTTGCATTCCTGCATGCTTTGGAAGAGCATGACATCAAACAAATCTAACTTCTCTTTCTTGCTTTAATAATACCATGCTTGACAACCTTTCTAAGTCCTGGTTTCCACACCTATAGTATCTATAATAATACTATATCTACAGTAATATCACTAGCAATCTCTTTCACATAGATACTTAGACATACAGACAAATAATATTATATTGAAATTGTTAAATACAAAGAACTAAGATCGACTTGTAATAGAGATTTTTTTAAAGGTCCATTATTGATAGACATATTCCTTGACCTTTAAAAAAACCCCTGCACCGTAGTTAGTTTGTCTCAGGTGACTAGACATAAGCAGAATGGACATCTGCTAACACTGCAATAATTCAGGCTACAACATTACTTCCATTATAACTATCTTTCTCTGGTGATTTTCAGTCATTCATAACTTCCTGAAAAATTAATAAGTGCTGAAATTTATTATGCACCTAGGGCTCAGTCTTGCCATGTGGCCCTAAGCTGGCACTAGAGCTTGTATTCACATGCTCTTCTAGCACAGAACCAAAGCAACAGAAAATAGGGCTGGAAGGCACCTTAAGGGATCATCGAGTTCATCCCCTGGCATTTCTACCCCATGGGTGGATAACCATACATTTTTCTCATTTATTCTTAACAACCTCCAATGACAGAGGAGGTCACCAACATCCCCATATCTCAGGCCTCTCTGTGCTCTCTTCTGGGGCTTCTTCTGTTGGACCTAAGCCTTCTGCTGGCAACCCATTGGTGTTCTTGTCTTAAGTATCTCGGATGGGGAGAATATCTAGTTAAGGCTTAAAAGGGACTTAATAGCAGCCTTTGAAGACCTACGGGAAAGTTACCGAGAAGATGGAGCCGAGCTCTATACTGAGGTGCATGGCAGGGGACAGAGGTTATAAATTCAAGAGAGACAGTGGCCATACATTGGGACAAAAGAAGTTCTGGCTGGACATCAGGAGAAAATTTTCGCTATGAGGTTCATTATGGACTAGAAGAGGTTGTGAACTCTCCCTCCTTGGAGGTTTTCAAGACCTGACTGTTCAAAATGCTGAGCAACCTGCCCTGAATTCAGCATTGACCTTGCTTTGAAGGAGAGGTTGGACTACAGACCTCCTGAGGACCCTCCCAACCTGAATTATTCTGTGACTCTAATTCTCTGTCTTTACAGAACACTCTTACAATTAATCTGCTTTTACTTTTCTCTTACCTAGATTAAATAATAGCAATGTATTCAGCCTCCCTTCAGAAGCTGTATTTTCCACAAACCTGGCTATTGTTATTTTTCCCCTCTGGCTACCTCTGGGTTTCTCCCATCTCTCCTGAAGGGCACTGATCCTCTGGTTTGATGTGGTGAGAACGCTTTTCCAGACTGAGGCCAGAGATATCATCAGGTGGCAGAATAGAGATTCTCAGTTGCAAGGGAAGCGCTGAACCTGCATTTGATATGGCTACTTAAAAGACACAGTACAGGACAGCATATGCAGCATGGCTTTTTGAAACGTATATGTTCTATAAGCAGGCAGTTTGAAGCTACTCCAAGTGCACTGTATACTTCCTCAGCTATGCAAGACTTTAAAATGTCAAGATTAGAGCTACCTTGGAATTCAGCTTTTCATGCTTCTCCTTCTCCAAACTGTGAGATCATTTTTCTTACTTGGAGTATTTGTGCCCTTTTCCAGGGTAGTTTCAAATACATCATTTTCCCTCAGAAACCTTCAAGTTGGCACCAACCATTAACGTTGTGCCCAAAGACGAATGTACTTGGAATCTGACTCTTGAAAAGAACAGAAATGGGTTTGCAGCTTTAAATAATGGGTAATGCTTTGACAACAGTATTTTTTATTTTTAATTTTTGTAAACAACCGTATCCCAATAGAATTAAAAAATGTCCTGCAATAAGTCCTCTTCAAGAAAATATGGAGCAAACAGTGCCTTTCAGTTGTTTATGTGAAACAAAGAGCCAAAACTGTCAATTTTGTTCCTGAACCTTTTTCTCTGAAGACTCAGAAAAACCATAAAGCTACATTTGAATAATAATAACCAGAACATACACAGTATTTTCCAGGCACCATCTAAAACTATTTCAGCAGTCTGCATGAAGCTTTGCTTCTCATCACCCTATACAGCCTCAAAGCCCAAAACAATACCTTGCAGTTTCTATTGTTCTCTTCTCCCCTGTGCTCTCCCCGCTAACGTATCCACTTTGCCACAATCTGGGAAAAAAAAAAAAAAAAAAAAAAACNTTACCAAAATCGGGAAAAAAAAAAAAAAAAAAAAAAAAAAAAAAGATGTTCTTCTACACAAGGAGTTTTCCCCAGGGTTGATTTTGACGCCCTTGGTGGTTTTAGGACAATGTAAAATTTCTGCAGCACCACGGCTCTCTTGCTTCCAGTCTGGCATGCTACTTGTTGATCTTGGCAGAACTGCAGTGAATTTAAATACACAGACAAATATATTTTTTTCCTGTTTTTCTTGAGCTTATTCCTTACCCCTTCCAAGGGACTGGTATAGTCAAAAGAATGCCAGGCTCAGCTTGAGGACAGCAAGTTTGCAGGTTACTTCTTTCCTTCCAAATTACTCAATATATAATTTTTATGAATGCCCATGTCAATACAATAAATGGAGGTGTAGTGAGAGTCATCATTTTGGTACTCATCCTTTTGATTACTTATACAGAGTTACAAGTAATCAAACTTCAGGCACTTTGATATTGTGCTTGGATCTTAATAATTTCATTTATCACTTTCTTCCTTATGTTTTTTGAGAGGTAATAAACTGGAAAAATGCATATTTAATCTGTATTTGTTACAAGTAAAACTGCCTCTGAAGTACCGGACATTTATTTCTACAGCTGGTTCTGAATTCAAATGCACTGGTTATAAATAATTTATGAGGCCCATGTAATATTTATGCAGGAAATCTGAAACTTCATGTCATATTTTGAAAAATGAAACACAGGGAGGAGAGGTTACTTTTCCACTGAACCAGTGCAGGCTGAAGTACTACCGTTGCACCTACAAGAACCCGGGAGCAGCGGTTGCTGCACTGCCATTGCTGAGGGTCCTGAAAGTCTCCCCTTGGCAATCTACACCGTCTGCATAATGATTTGTAATATCTTCTCAGTCCATCCCCCTTGTCCCAGCCCTTGGCAAGACGGCTGGCTTTTACGTAAAGAAACAAAGTGCATCTTCTCAGATCTATCCAAGTGTTTGCCTCCACTTGACAGAATATAGAAAATCAACTGCCTTTGATGTGTTGCTTTTGCCTGATTGTTTTTGGGAGGGGATGGTTAGGCATGTATTTATTACATTGACTTGTGGGTTAAATTTAACTGTCCATATTTCGGGTGAGAATTACCTTATGTGACTTTAGGAATCTCCAGTTTGGATAGCTATAGCTGAGCTAGGTTCACGGTATAGTCAATAGGAAGAAATAGAGACAAAACGGGTAACAAATCTGTGGATGACAAAGCCAGGAAGAACTAGGAGGATGCTGAAAGACAAAATCCTAATTCAAAACAACCATGAAAAGCTGGGATGAATGCAAGTTTTCACACTTAAATGGATCTAATCGACTGCAAAACAACTAGCTAGGCATAGGTCTCCTATGGATGACACTGGATCACAAGCTGAACATGAGTCCACATTCAGGTCAACACAATCAAGTTTTCAAGGAAGAGGCCTGGGAGTATTAACCTAAAAGATCTTTCCCACTGCTGTGTCCTGTTTCAGGAACAGTAATGCCCCTTGCAGTCAAGGGTAGAGTGCGTGTGTGGGGTAAGCATCTCCAGGATGATGAGAAAACGTAACCAAGGAAAGAAGTGTGATCGTTTCTTCTAAGGAAAAGACTGAGGAGGACTGTGCTAATAGTCTTCAAAAAGGAACGGAGCAGCCTATTCTCCATATTTGTAGCAGGGAGGAGAAGAAACTATTGACCTGAGGTGAAACAAGAGCCAATTGAACTTCCAAAAGACTTTTTAATACTAAGAATACCAGAGAACTGGAATAAATGGCTTTGACAGAATCAGGATCTCCATCACAGGAAGTCTTTAAGAGACAATCAGGAATGTTGTGGGAGAGTAACAAACTCCGTAACTTGCCAAGCTTTTTTTCGGCTTTATTTTCCTCCAGTTCTGTGCGTAAGCAGCTGATGCAGAAGGAAATGAATGCTTGTGCGGCATACCACAAACAGCAGGTGATCCAAGCACCAAACAGCTTGCAGTTTCATGGACCTCGGGTTTACCCAGACAGCTAGAACATCACACAGCACTAAAAAGAAAAGCAGCAGACTATGTTAAACTACACAAGAATTTCAGGTGCTTTTATTGCAGTACTCTCAAAAACAGCTTAAATGTCAAAATTAGGTTCCAGTGAATGGAATGTTAGAAAATAGCCACTCCTCATAATATCCACAAACTTCCTCAAGTTATTAAAACTTGTAAGTCAAGTCGGTTTAGAGAAGACTATGTCCAGAAACTCTAAACGTTTTCACTGACAGAGAAGAGTATGGCAAGTGGCAATGACTATTTTGATCCAGCAGCCTAAAACTGCACCAGAGGAATACTTAGGAGTAAATGTTATTGCTTAGGTCATGAAGTTAGACCAGCAGTAGCAAAAGAAATGTATTATATTCCTACTCCTTTCCAGTAAGGCAGGGAGCATCCCTATTCTCTCCTTCCCCTTCCTTTACTCTTACATTGCCCAACCCTGATTACTTTGGAAGACTAATAATAGCGCTAAAGCGGGTGAACCTCAACTGAAAAACTGGGATGTAGGAAAATAACATCATGAAAGGCAAACTAAAAATGAATGCGTTGGAAAAGGTGCAAAATTGGAGCTGAATATTTAGTGCAACAATAAATACAATAGAAAGTCTCGTTAAGGCAAACCAGAAACTGAAAAGATAGAGAAGAAAAGTGAGATGGTACGGAATCATGAAATTTTTAGTGGTTTAAAGCTTTGGCTAATGCAAAGAAAACAGTTATGGAAAGCAAGGACTTTGAAGTGCTGGCACTTCAAACATACAAGCACTGACAAGGAAAGAGGGAAAGAACCACTAACCCAACTTTGACTGACAAGTGAAAATTATGCTACCTGACAAGGAGAGTGAATGAAAAGATCTAGAGTCTGCATCTTTTTGATCCAGACACTTTCTGATGGCAAGATTACCAGAAGAAAAGTCCTTCAGCAATATTTGGAAAGCATTGGGGCAGTTTGCATTTAACACACTAGCCTCTTAAGAATAAATGAGGTCTTTTTCTGGGAAAAGGCATTTAAAAAAGATGACAATGTTACAGATTCTGATCTTTAGGGAATTAACTATTGAAGTGTACTGTAACATAAGGGACTTACAACAAAGGTAATTCTCATTCACAGCAAAGGTAATTCTCCTTCTGGTTAGCAGAGCAAAGACATGGAAGAAGGAGAATAGGAAGGGTGGGAAGAACAAGCCAGGGCTTTGGTAAATGGCTAGAAACCAGATGCAATGCCTAACTATGTTAATATGCCTATATGTTAATGACCTGAACCAGTAGAAGACCTAAAAACTTCAATGCTAAACGGTATTGAGTAGTGCCTCAAAGTGAAATCTAAATCCCTAGCTGGGCACCTAGCATTCCTGTATAAGACAAGAGAAACCAGAATTCTCCAAAAGATAGGGATACAAGAAGGCCACTGAGCGGGAAACTCCCTGAAGCTAGCCAACATAATGAAACTCATGACTGCATATGAGCCTCTCACCTCTCCAGAGGTTTCATGTCCAGCCAAGCACTCCTTTCCCTAGTTGGGAGCAAGGACTTCCAGCAAGTCTCCTAAGGAGGGAAAGACCTAGAAGAGCTGTTTAGGAAAAGTGATCATCATTCCTGTTCAAATTCAGCTGAGGCAGAAACATAATTCATTTTTTTTTTACAGCCTTTAACAAAGCCAAGCCAAATGGGACCTTAAGCCAATCCCCAAAGGACTGCTGTAACCTCTGCCTACAGAAACACATTCCATCTCTAAGTCCTTAATTTTATGTTCTTGTCCCCGTGGTGAAAGTTTCAAGAATAAATGCTATGTCAAGAATGAAAGTCAGCAAGAGCAAAACTTACCCTGGCGTGAGGGTATTTCTGTAGGAAGAGAAAGCTGAGATTGATGGAAGTGAACTCAGTTCTCCCATATGCATAGGTAAGTGTTCTTAGTAGCCACTGGGCTACCATGAAAGATTAAAATTGTAGTCCACAACTGCTCTAGCTCAAATCTTGAGCAGAAAATGTTCAATTCCTGTTTGTGAGAATCTAAATATTTATTTCTATACAGCTAAACAGAGCAGCTCTGAAACCTTTTTCTTGCTCTAAGGTCAAGTGCACAACTTGGTTTGTATCCAGTGAATTCTCTTCAGTGCAAAACTGGGAGCCTCCAAGCTGCTTATTAGAAAAGTTTTTGACACATGCTATACCCCATACCCTTTCTGCATCTTCTTTGAGAAGCAGCAGACTATCAGAGGCCAAAACTGAGACAGGGAAAATGCTAACAAGTTAAGCAGGATGGATGATCCCGGACCTGAAAATCCCTTTGGGAAGTCAGGGTTGCCACTCCGTTTAGGTTTCAGAGCCTAGCTTTTCAGGCAGAGGCCACTAGGGATATTTGCACAGCCTACAGCATTTCTGGAATTGCGGACAGAACATGGAGGCCTCCGGTGAATTTTGGTGGTGTCAGGACCAGGCTGCTGCTGGGAGGGAACAGACAAAAGATTTGGATCACAGCTCTGGGCTTGAGCGTGTTAATCCCTCTTTGAGTCTGCCTGCTCAGTTCTCTGCTGGTTAAATGAGGCTATTATTTCCTGCCCGCTTCCTAAGGCTGTTGCGAGACTAACTGCAGGACTGCGAGGCAATCAGATACTTCGGTAAGTTGCTATCAGCACCCCTGGGGACCTTCTGTCTCTCGTAAGCAGAAATCCTGCAGGAGCTGCCAACACGCAGAGCTCTTCCTCAGACTTCCTATAACAGGCTGTTGCTTAGCCACAGCGCAGCCCTGGGAGGCTATATAACTCCAGATGTCAACGTGCGGTTAATCCTTGTGCGGGCAAGGGGCCAGAGGTACAAATGTCCGCATGTAATTACCATTCTCTCATGACTAAACACCAGGCCGTGCTCAGTGCCCAGCTATATGAGAAATTCTTTACAACTTGGAGTCCTCCCTCCTTCCTGCTTGATCAAGAACTAGTTGATCTTGTGACAGGATCTTAATGACTATTTTTGTATGAAGCAGCAAAGCATGCAGTTACTGTGCTAACGCCACATTTTAAATGATATTTACTTGCAAGCAGAGCATGCCTTGTGAACCAATTTGTTTTCTGCCTTGCAGTTTTCACAGTTCCTAATATATTTCTTCAAGTGAAGAACAGGAGAGCCCTCCTGTGGCTAATTTAACACCTGTGATATCACACAGATGCTATGTATGGCAGTAAAAAATACATCGTATGTAAGTTTTCCTTTGTCCTTACCTCTGGTCTCACTCCCTTCAAATATGGTTGATTTAATGAACCTCAAATTTGTTTTCCAGGCAGTTATATCTCAATTTTTTTTCTTCCACTTAAAATGAACAAGCCATTCCTCATACTATATCTGTGCTTCATTTCCCAGTTTTGACAATAGGAATGTAAATTATAAAGTAACCCTCTCTGAAATGTTTCTCTTGTGGGCTGTAGGGCAGAAGAGAAGCATATGGGGGATTTATTATGCACAATGACCTCATTCTTTCCAAGCTTCCTCGCTCTCAGAAGACATATTTGCAATTCACACACACAGTTCAAAACTAGTAGGCTACACATCTGCTGTATGTACACACACACAGAGCTCCTTACATCCCCCAGAAGACAACAGGCGACAAACCAGTGGGAGTGTTCACGTTATTTTTGCACTAGGGCTCTCTCCGGAGCTAAATGAAACCAACAAGCATCTTAAGTAACCCCTAGTTTCTGTATGAGCTTCTCAAAGGCACTGCAAAGATAAGACAGTCAGACCATCCGGGGTCCATTTCCAAGAAAAAAATTACTCATGCCTTATATGCTTTTTGTGTCGAATGGAGAAGTTCAAGGTCAAAAAAGGGAATCAACTGAGCTCTAACGTTCCCTTATTTCCACTTACTGTCCAATTCAGGGATAAATTAATCTAAGTCTTTTACTGATGTCAAGAGAACTTGAATCTTTCTTATGTGTTTCCTTGACCCTGTGTTTAACCCTTAGGAGGCCCTTACTACTATACAGGTAATATGATACAGATTAAATTGCACCTCCAAAGGAAAAAATCCTCAAGCCTCTCAAAGGCACCTCATTTCTGCTCTCTCTGTAATGCACACACCACACTCTTCTCCTCTTCCTCCATATCTATTCAGAGGGGTTTTTTTGTTCCTTTCCTCATTACTGCTTTTTAAACTAGCATGAAAAAATGCTGCAGGGCAGATGCTGCTGGCCCAGAAGGTGGGGGATATCGGATCTTGAGATTAGGGTGGAAAACAAATACTTTCATTTGGTTACTACATTTGTCCTTTTTCTGCACATGAATTATTTCCTCACATAACATAAATGTGTTGTGACTGAGAAAAACAACTTGCCAAAATACCAGTCAGTAATACAGGTTTTGGTGTTCCTAGCTGGCCAGTCAGTCAGTAATAACATTGCAGAAAATTTTATGACTGAAGGCTGAATACTTTGGGAAACTCCCAATCAAAATACAATCTAGTAGCAAACAATAACAATCTAGAAGCACAACCCACCAGTTACGTGTGTCTGACATATAGTTAACACAAATTTTACTCTTAAACAGAACAAAAAAACCCCCTCAAAACAACAGATCTAGAGGCTCCATGTGCAGAAACTGTCTGAACCAGCTCAGTTAAAACATCACGAAGCTTGGCCAAACTGAGATGGTGAAAACGGAGAAAGTCATGACCTGTGTTTTCAGAAGATAAGACTTTTCCCAAAGCTAGGAGGACTGGGATTAAGGACACTGGGTTGCCTTCTAAAGAGGAGACCTAGGCCAATTGTGTTTAACAATATTGGGTTTTAGAATTTGCCTAGAAGTAAAATAACTGATTTAGGTACCTATCTTTCAGTCCTAACCTTGCTTTCTTTTCTTCACAGTGACCTGAACTCAATAGCATAAGTGGAGGCTGTTCTCAACCCAGACAAGATGATAATATGCAATAGAAAATTTAATAAGTGGTTTGAGCCTACTTAGGCTGAGGTAGATCTCTGGCCAACAAATAAGAATCCCTCTAGAAGAACTAGCACCAGCCTAGCCACCTTCAGCCCTGTCTCAATAATAAAAGAACATACGGACAAAATTGGTGCCTTCTAAAGATGTGGCACTGCTCCATGTAGTGCAGTGGTGCAATCTCCTAATGACCTGCCTGTTAAACCAATGCTTGGGCTATTAAACCATTTTTCTTTTTGAAAATAAGTGATATTTACTTCTTAGTTTCTCTAAACAAGAACACATTCTTTCTAGCCCTTTCTTCAAGGGCATTTGAAGCCAGACTATCTTCCCATTTGTTTTATTCTATCTCTTCATCAGTTCACTTGGGCAGAGGTGACAGACAGGTTTAAAATTTGGAAGACACAAGTCAAACCTATTTGAGAAAGATCAGCAGTTCATCTGAGTACCTGGAGACCTAAGGGTTGGACCATTTTAGTAAATCTGCTGTTTAAAAAAGAATGCGGAGAAATGTCTTCACCTTAGACAAACAACCTGCTCAATAGCCAGAAAGTTGCCATTTAACTCAGATACTGCACTATGACATTCTTTTTAAAGTGTTGGTTTTTTTTTTTTTTTCTATGACAGGCTTTTTCCACAGTGAAGAGCCAGACTTATTTATAAATATTACATTCTTTTTCTGGTCTTCAGTTAGATGACACGTACAAGATCTAATTGTGTTCTGGCTACAGAACTCAGGCACAGCCTCATATATATATATATATATACACACACACACATATATTGTATGTTTAGGAATGTGGGAATAATTTTCCTCAGAAGAATAGAAACAATGACTTACTAGGCCATCCCTAAGTGTAAAATTGTATTCAAAATGAGACCAAAGGTTATGTCTCTGTTTTGTTTGCTGAACAAATGCTTGGAAGTCTAGAGCCAGGAAGTCTAGAGCTGAAAAAATGAGACTGAAAGTCTTCTTTGAGTTAAAATACAATTCATCTCAGGGATGTAAGATTAAAAGGAATTTCCCATTGGTTCACAGAGATCCCTGTTAGAAATGGAAAGCTATTTTGCTTCCTCAGGTTACAAGAGCAAGACCTGAAAATTTAGGACCTTCTTCTGTTTTGTGCATTTTATGCCACAGAGCATAATTACAAAAGGTTTGATATTGAGGTATTTTGAAATACCGATAGCTCTTGCCAGTTGCTTAAGAAATCTGTACCTCTTCACTTTAATTCATCCATTTAATCTTTAAATCAATTTAGCTTTGATGTTTTTATTATTTTGCTGTCATTTTAGTAATTCAGATCTTCAAAGGTAAGAACACATTAGCCATTCAAAGCCAAAAATCAAATAAAGCTACACTCCCTGCTCTCTAATCAGAGCTTTCATCTGCACATTTATGATCTCAGGAAGAAGCCAAATTAGTCCTAATTGCCTCTAATTTAACTTGGCCACTCAAATAGGATATGAGATCACATTTTATCATACTGTAGATATTTTAATCGCTAGTGTACACAGACTAGAGAGTTTGCTGTATGCTGAAAAAAGCCTATCTTATCACATAAAAGTTCAGCCATGTAGAAACAGACCCGATTTCATTTTCTTTTAAAACTGCAGACTTTAGACAAAATGTGTTCTCTGTTTGATGTGCATTTGAGGTTTTAGGTTGACTTGACTTACAATTGTGCGCTTGAAATAATTCTGTAACATTTAGGTTCTTTAATCCTCAAGTGGCCTGAAGTAATTTAAATTACTTCAATATTATGCAGCTTTACATGAGGAGAAGACCTTTTGCTTAAAGACTTGAAGGAAAGGCAGGTGGCTGGGAGAAGTGGTACCTCGGAGCTGCTCAGGCAGACCCCTGCTCCCGGCTGGTCGGAAGCTGCAGCCCCTGCATCCCACACAGCAGCAGCCGCCCGGGTCCGGCTGCAAGGCAGGACACTCCTGCCTTTAGCTCCCGCTTCGGTGGCTTTTGTAGAACTTGGAAATACTTGAGGGCACTCAAAGGGCTGATGCAAGGGTGTTTGCGTCAATGTGCTGGGTCAGCATGAATCAGAAATTCTCTAATTTTGCTTTGCATATGTTAATTTTGATTTTCTACTCCAAGTGGAATACCTAATTATCACTTCAGCATTCTTTTCCTCTTGCTTAATTATCTGCCAGCTTAAATCTGCTGATAGTATCTTTCATTTGAAGTAAGATGATCAAATGCTGTTAAACACTTTTTAAGAATAACCTTTCAGACTGTTTAAAGCTTTTTGCTCGGCAACGTTGATACTCCTTAGAGAGGCCGCAAAGGCAGTGGCGAATCGGGAATATTCCTGACTACAAACTAGAGAGGGAGCAAATGTTACACATTTACTTTAAAGCAGAAGAGCTGGGCAAGATAAATTTTGTAATCAGAAACCCTTCAACTGTCAGCCTATTTCTAAAAGTTATGCGTAACTGGAGAATGTGAATGCCATGCAACCTCTGTATTTAATAAACCTTCAAAATTTGAGTGTTTTTATTACTGGAAATTATTGGAAAATCTACAGAGCAAGCATTATTCATAACAGTTATTTGGCAAGTAAATTTGGATAATGGAAGTGCTGAGAAGCAAAGGAATCACAGTTGTTAGCTATTGGCTATAAGTTATTTTCCTCCCCTACGCAGAGGAGCTCAAGCTATTTCCCTGGCATTTGTTAAGGAGGACGTTTTCAGCAATATAAAAATCGCAGTTTAGAGCCCTGTTCTGTGGAAATCTAATTCTCTCCTACTTTTGGAGGAGTGCCCCTAAATCAACCCATGTCTCTGCTGGGCAGTTAAACTGCTTTGAGACCAGGAAAGAGAGCAGAGCGTGCAAGCGTAAGCAGAAAACTCTCTTCCGTCAGTCACCCGGATTGATGACCGGTAATTCGCGTCCACAGTGAGATGGAAACCCGAGCACATGGGCATGCCGGGTGGTTTTCTTTAAATAAATCAGGGAAATTTCTTCCCTCCCCACAGAGCAGAAAAATCATCTAGAACAAGACAGCTTTTACTTATTTTTTCTTGCAGAGAGCGGGGAGAGAAAGTGACAGGAAATGCAAAATAATACCTACAAAAGCGCTGCTTGGATGAGATTGAACACGGCAACGTTTTCCACCAGAGGCCTTCGTGCCCCTTGGTTCTCCAAGCATGAAAACAGCTCCCATCTCAGGGTTGCATTTCAAAGTTCACCAGTGCATGAGGCACCAGCGGTGGATATCTGTAGGTATAAATACAGCATTCCAGCACTGCAGTCTCCCACCTTCATCTGTGCTGTCTCAATTTTTATTTTGAACAGCAGCACTTTAGACAGAGAAAAAAACCCCAAACAACGAACCCCTGAATTTGCACTAGAAGTAACATTGTAAAAGCCATTCTTTCAGAAACCTGCCGGAGTAGGTCAGAGCTGAGGCTCGCTATCTCATCTGGCAGGCGCTTCCAAGAGCCTCCCAGGGAAAGGAGGCCACGCAGCTGCCATTCTGCAGCAGCCAAGTTAATTTGATGGGAGAATGATAGACAGGTATTCCTGAGAACTTTTGAGATACAAGGTGAAACATCGCTGCAGCATTCGATCTCTGAATTATGGACTACCTGGACTAATATTTTGCAAGTATGCTCCATCACAGTATTTTATTTTTTTTTTAAAGATCTGTATTTGCTATATATTATTTAGATCCCTTATTCACGTGCACTAGGAGTTAACTGGTTGTACTTTTGCTAGCAGAAGAGATTTTTCAAAGTTACAGGCAGTAACGTCAGCAAGGATAAGGGAAGGAATATTTAATGAAGACTAATCAAATTGCTAGGGAAATGGATAAAAGTGTTCAGTATTACAGCCTTGGATGTGCCAAGTTGGAGCTTTAGTTGTGGATTGATAACTCTGGGATGAAGACAAGTCAGCTCAGTCAAATCAGGCTTTTTGATGGTCACATCTGTTAGAGGGAATCACAAGAGGAAGATGATGTGTCCTGGATACAGAGCAACCAGTGGGAGAATGGGTTCTCCCTCCCCCAGCAGTCAAGTGAATAGCCAGGTGCAGGTTTCCACTTGGAGGATTCTTGGCTTGCAAAGAAGGAGATCTCAGGATGATTAACTAATAGTTTCCCTGGAGAACTGAATGCTGAGGAAAAGGCTGAGAGAAATAGCAATCGCAGGGCTCATGGCTCAACTTCTCCCATTTGGAGCCTAGTGGACTGCAAACGGGAAGCAAAGGCAGTTGTCAGAACTCTTGCCAACTACTGTTTCTCATCTTATAGAATAATCCAAAGATATCCAGTGTCACTAAGGTCTGTTAGCACTAAGGACAAACTAAGCATCTTAGGTTTCAAATTTTAAAAGAATTTGGATTTTTTGTTTTAAAAAGCAGTTTACTAAGAAGAATTTGGATGTCTCTCTGTAGTTGAGGGAGAAATATGATCTTCTGATTCCAAATTATCCTGAGAATGTTGGGTATTTTGGAAGCAAAAAATTTTCTTGCTGAACTCCTTCAGAAAAGTGGCTTTAAATCAGATTTAACCCCAAGGTTCTCAGGTTCCTCGTAACCAAGAGGGGTTAAGATTCAGCATTTCTGCTAATGAACTAAGGCATAAGTTTACATTGTTGTATAATCTCCTTTGCATGTGTTGGCCATTTAAATATATTAAACATAATTTAGATACCATTCTACTATCACATTTTTTACAGTTCTTGCTGTTTTGTGATGCCATCATTGGTCTATTTCAGAGGATGTGTTATTACTTGACAGGTTGCATTGTTGCAAGTCTGAGAGAATTTGGTTTCCCCTTATTATTTTGTTTACTGCCTTGTGTGGGAAGACAATCAAGGACCAAATATGGAGACATATTGTACATGGAGGAATAGCATAGAATAAGAGCAACAATACTACTGTTGTCCTAATCACAAGCATCTCTCTTCCCTACTTGAGATTTCAGCATGCCTAAATGCTTTTCTCAGGTTGAATTTGCCGAGTCTCCACCATATATTTGATTTGCTAGTTTCTGACTAAAGGCATTACAGCTAAGCCTGCAAATTTCACCTCCTTACTGCTCAGAGCATCAATGAACTGATTGTTGACACTGACTAGTTTGCATTTTGTTTTGTGGGTCATGATATACAAATTTCTCCCGACCTGTAGCTGACACTGTCCGCAGCATGCTTGCAAGGTGGCACTACTGACATCCTTGCTTTGCCCATAGGGACCCAAGGCATAAAGACCTGATGGGCACCAAGTGAAATCCTGCCAGCTGAAAAACTGCAGACCTCTGCCTATGTTTTTTAGCTGAGGTCCTAAGCACTCACTTACAGGTGGCCAGTAAACTGACTGGAACATTATCATGACAGTCATGCCATCTGAATGCTCATCAACAATTACACACGTGAATGTTTGGTTTTCAAGTTATTTAGAAAGCCTAAACAGAAGAGCAAGGAATACTGGAACAGCATTGCCATGCTGGAGCATTAAAACAACCAACTCTAAGGCTGTGCTCCTTTTGTCGAAAATAAGCTTGTTTTCCTAGAGAAAGATCTGGATCCCCACACCCAAGCCTACTCAACCCTCAAGTGCTCATCCCTGCTCTTCTTCATGCCAGGGTGGCTTTTATACACTGTCACTAAGCTGGCTCAGGTAGCTGAACCAGCTTAAAAATTCGTGAGTTTTATTGCCTTAGTTTTTATTTGGGTTTGGGAAAAAAACCATCGGACTGTAACAGGATTCCTACTGCATAAGAAAGTCCATGGGAAAATGTCTTCTAGTGATCTATAGAGAGGGATGGAAGCAAAGCCACCCCACAGGCTGCTGTATGAACTTCTGTCAGATTTATGCAATTTTATAAACCCAGAACAACATAACCTTTTGGAGTACAGGAATCCTGCATTTCTGTCTGCACTCCCTTGCTGGCTTAATGGCTGATTTTCAGTAGAAATATTTAGGATGCTTTGCTTAGCGAAGCCTGGAACATTGGCCCTACACAGCTCTTCTGAGGTCTGTTACGCAGTGATGCCCAAGTCTGACACTGCCAAGAGCTGAAACGCTTCCCGTGGTCAAATCAACATATGGTTAACTGTGCTAAGAAATAGTATGACTGCGCACACGGCCAACAACCAATGCAAGAGGTAGCGTCTTTATTATAAAGACGATAGATCGCTCTCCTCCTGAAAGGAGTACCTTTGTTAAGCTCTAGTAACCGTACAGTCGTGAGTTTTCCTACTTTACAAGGCTATGGGGAAGTTGTGGCTGTTTGATGATGTAAAACTACATATGCTAATGCCCCAGCTGAGCTATGTAACTAAAAATGACAGTATCTATATACCATTATCTCAATTGCATTAATCAAGATAATTCATACCTTCCACGACTGTTTGGCAATAAAGTGTAAAATACTAATTAAAGAATTGCATGCAATGTAAGGGTGAACTCAGCTGTGTTTCAGGTTTAAAGAAAAGTGATAGAAGTATAAATCATTCTTTCAAATAAGCTTGATGTATAATAAAGTAAATGAAATAGCAGAAGCCTTCTGTTCCAAGTGTGCTCTCTTGTCACAGGTTGGGGGGAAAAAAAATTTCCTCTTAAAAACTTCAGATTAAGAGACAGAAAGCTCCAGATTAAGATTCTCGGATCCAAGCTGTTATTTGCAGGGTGGTTTTCTGGTCAGAACATGCCAAAACTGTGCATGTGGTCACACACGCTCTGGTGTCATGTCTATATCCTTTAAAAGAAACAAACAATCCTTTAAATTGGATCCTGGGAGAAATTGCCCTGTATAACTGCTATGATTTTAGTTCTCTGCCTTGGGAATGTATAATAAACACACTTTAATGTCTTGCAATTACTTTCTCAAAACAAGAATTGTTTAGCTAAGGAAGAATGCACGATAGAAATATTATTTGATTTTAAAATATTTAAACCTCACTTGATGATTAAATATCTCATTACGGGATCTGAATGCTTCTAAATTCCCCAGGGACTACACATAGAACTTTTTGTCCAGAGTTTTATTGACTTTCATTCTGGATTGCTTGAATTTTTTCACTGCAAATTTTTGATTAATTCTTTACCATCGCTTACAATCACTCTTAGGGGAGCCCAGCCAGCAAGCTCAGCAGTGAGGTCAACCTGGGGCTTCAAGCTGACAGCTTCTGAAATTCTCTGGTAAGGGCTATGTAACAAAAGTAAACTGAGCTGGAGCCAGTAAGTTCTGAAATTTAGTTCTAGTGGAGGTTTTGGCTCTATATAGTTTGAAATATGCATATGTTTTAAAGTGCCATTTAATTGTACATGAAAAACATTATTTCGTTGTGCTTCTGCAAAATGTTACTTTACAAATTGTGTTAGGAGAGACAAGGGTCTACGCCAGAGAGACAGAGAATCTCGTCAGAGATGTTGTAAGAGACGGGAAGTCAGGAGTTCAAAGGAATTTAAATTTAACAGCAGCATTTTGGAAGAGACAGCATTTTTACAACAGGCTGGAGAGATAATGAAGTCATGGGGGAGAAGATGTGGAGCTAAGCTATCTGC
This sequence comes from Burhinus bistriatus, assembly GCA_013397275.1. NCBI lineage: Eukaryota > Metazoa > Chordata > Aves > Charadriiformes > Burhinidae > Burhinus > Burhinus bistriatus. The sequence goes on along the minus strand of VYXH01002847.1, from coordinate 541,734 downwards.
GTGACAAGGAAATGATCCCAGCCCTGATCTGAATGGCTATAAAGAGAAAGAGAGGAAAAAAAGGCATGTAGAAACATGGACATGTTTCTGATAGAAAAGCTAAACCATTGGTATTGACATAAAGAAGGTAGGCTCAGAGGGGTAGCCATTCAAGAAATTCCTGCTTGAGTGTGTAGAAATCCTTAAATGACTTAGATTTTTAAATTAGCTTTCTTAACCCTTATTTCCTCCGTACCCCTTCTCTGGAAAGGTCTGGGTGGTCCCATGTTTCTCCAGTTCTGCCTATTCTCTGAGAAATAGCTGTGGTTAGCATTAGATGGCAGGGATTTGTAACAGAAATATCAAGATTGGTATGAAAAAAAGCATGAATGGAAACGTGGGTGTGAAAGACAGTGACATGCGTTAATTGCTACAGAGCACTGGATGTGTGATTTCATTTGAATGACCAGATAGCAAGAATAAGCCAGCCTAAGAATTCAGGGACAAGATGATGAAGAACAGGTAAGGCAGAGAAGAACCATGAAAAGCAAAAATTTTGCCCAAGACTTACAAGGGCTGAAGTAAAATAATGAGATGAAAGAAATCCAAAACCTGTCCGCACCTAGGGGGCATAAAGCACACATTCAAAATTCAGTTGATTGCTGCCAAACACAAAAGAAATGAGAGATGAGGATGCCATAGCCAGCATCTCTTGTCCTGGCCAAACAACGAGGGTCTTGGTAATGAGTGAAATCTATGAGTGCAAGGGAGTAAGACCAGTTTTGTTTAAAGTAACTTTCACATTCTCCTTCCATAAGGTCTCACACTGAATTTTGTTGTACTAATTCCCTACAATATTAACCACAACGCTGCTATACGCTGTGGGGTTTGCAGAACAGAGGTACCAGCCCACAGCACAAGCATCTGCAGCTCCTTAATGACTGATACGCTTTCTCCCCTGCGGACAGGGGAGTTGACACTACATATTTAGTGGAGAACTAGGTCCTGACAAGAACAAAAGAATCATTTTGCATCACCAGCTGCCCAATGCCATTTTTTCATTGTTTTATTCCTCTTGCCACCAAACCAATGAATAGAATAGTGAATTCTCTTTTAAAGTGTTAAAACCAACAAAAGTTGACTACCATGCCTATGATTCTACAAGGAACTGTGAGGAGCAGTGCCATAAAAGGAATGGCTTCACAGTGGTGGAAAATTAACATAAGTGTACAGTGTTTTACATGACAGCAGAGCTACCACCTTATGCCACTGCTGTAATTCCAGAAAGTTTTATCTACTTTCAGTTGTGGTTCATAAAAAAAAAAAAAAAAAATCTGTGCTAGTTCTCAAACAATAAATGAAGGCAATTGGAAAAAAGTCACCTAACTTAATTATCATCCAAGTGCTATTGTAAGGGGATTTTCAGATCTATGTAAATCCCATCACACCTAACAATACACTGAAGTGAATTTTATAGACCAACCTGAAGCTGTGATAGAGAAGGGAAATAAAAGTGGGGATAAAACCCCTGTATGCACCACAGCTATGGAATATTTCTGTGCCAATGGGTGTTCACAAAGAAATAATTTGCTGAAATAGTTGGCTGTAACAGACCAAGCTCTTAAACCCTTCTTGTAAAGAGATATTGCCAACTACTTTTTTTTTTCTCCAAGTGAACCAGTGTCCCGTCTGCACTAAGCATATCTGAGTATGTATTTCCACATTTTCAAAATGCTTTAATTTATTCTACATGTTCCTAAGTGGAGTCAAGTGTGCTGTAGGTACAGGTGCCATTTCACATGAGGTGTTCTGTCCAGAGAGAAAACAGTTTGTTGTATGCAGATTAGCCAAGCTCTGTTCCATGAAATAAACCCTACTTTATTTTTACCTATTCTTAATAGATTTTGGAATTAAAAAAATTGGATTTTTTTCTCTATAATTTTCAGAACTGAACCTATTTGTGCTACTTTTCTAATGTGTGTGCTCTGCTTTAAAACTTTTCAGCATGCTGAGCAACAATACTCTCAATATCATTAATAATACAAGATAAAACGGTTTTATTTATGTTTGCTCCTTGATACAGTACTATTGTATCGCAAAACCAGCATTCCTTCACTCTACTGTGTTAACAGTTGCAATGTATGGCACTTCTCTAAACACAGTACTGATGTCACTCAAAGTTTTAATATTTTCCCAAATGGATAATCCAGTTTTGAGGGTCTTGGGTCCATTAAAAAGAAAAACTGAAGAAAAGGGACCTTTTTTGATGTAATTCTGCTCACTTACAAATTCCCTTTTTTTATACCCCTGTGTTCAGGGCAACAACAAGCAACAGCAACTTGTTCACATTTCCAGGCAGGAGCTGACACAGCTGTCCTGTTGAGTCCTGCTGAGTCTCCATTGCTGACCACCCCACAGCTCTCCCATCCTGTCTGGGTCTCTCATTAATACCACAACCTTCACTGACCAGCAGTGGCTTCACCTTTAACTTACTGCGTCATTGTTTTGATCGGTAACATGTGTTTTAGATGAGGTTTCAGAAGGGAGAAGGTGACCTTTAAAAAGTTGACATCATGTCCAAATGAGGAAAATAGAGGAGAATGAACTCTGGCAGGTTAAATGTAAAAATACAAGAAGGCAGGCCAAAGAGTTTAAGGAACAACTTACAAAAGGCATAAAAAAGTAATAATAAATCCTTTTACAAAACCGTCAAAAGCCAAAAGCCTGCTACAAAGACTGTACAGCAATAAATGTTCGAGGCACAAAAGAAGCATTCATAGAAAATACGGCCAGAGCAGATAAATTAAATGATTTTTTTTTTTATACATAGAAACTTACTCTTCCACATTTATGGAAGAGTTTAGAAAAATCCCCCACCAGAAATGTGCTTCGCCCCGCCATGCAAATGCACTCTTCTTTGTTTTAATGGATGATACCTCAACAGTTCTGCGTTCAATTAAGTTCAGAAAAGGCTATAAAACAGGTTCATCAGGACCAGAGGGTGTTTATCCAAGAGCTCAGAAGGAACTGAAGCATGAACTAGCTTAAGTAGCAAGTGCAGCGTATGATTTCCTACTTAAAAATGTCCAGGTACAAAAACAGATGGCAAATGGGATGGAATTAAAAAAAAACAAAAGCCAAACACCAACAAAAAACCACCCCACACTCTGGTCCTTTGTATTGTGTTAAGCGGCTTGAACTGTAAGAACAGAGTTTTGTAGACATATGAAAAATGGTATATTGAAGAACAGTCAACACAGATTTTTGAATGAAAAGTCATGACACATATCTCTGAGGATTTCTGAAGATGTTGATAGATATGTATACAAAGGAGACAAAGTTGATGCAATCTCATTTTGTTTTTCAAGAGGCGTTGGTCCCTCATCAAAGGCTCAAAAAATGAAGCTGGGAGAAGCAGAAGTTCATCACTTGACTAAATAACTGATTGAAAATTAGGTAACCTGAGGTTCTAAATATCTGTTAGCTTTATTGGTAGAGAAAGGTTATCTGTGGGGTCCCACAAGGATTACAACTTTCCAGACACTCTTCTATTATTTTCTGTTCTGTAATATATCCTTATACCATGCATGTTCTCTAGTCTTTATTATGCTAAAAGAAATTTAAGCAGCACAGTGTGGCCAGGTGGGCTTTGCTGGAAGAGCGTGCACCTTCCCCAGGACACAGCAGAGCACGTTTGAGAGGTTGCAGGGTTCTGGCAGGCTAAAGGAACGAGAGGGAGATGTCCAAAGAGGGGACATTTGCCTGGGTGAAACTTTGCTCTGACCTGATCCTGATGTTCCCATTTGTCCCTTCAGACACCACAACTTGTCCAGTTGTCTCAGTTCTTAAAGAAGAATAGCTTATGAAAAACTGTTATGCTGACTGAGATGTGAAAAACATTCCTTCAAACTTATACTTGGGTATGTGCCTCCTCTCCCAACAGAAGGCATGTAGTAAAACCGTTACATTAAACAAACAGTTCCCTGGAAGGACAGGCGATCCTGAGCTTGTTTAAAATAACCTCTGTTCTCTAGTTTCATAGCGGGCAGTACAGTTCTGGGGTTTTTATAACATTTGCAAGCTCACTACTGCTTTTACTTATCAGCAAATAACCCAAGAGATGCATGCCTGTACTAACAGCTATTTTTCCAGCCTGTTGTCACTATAAAGAGATCATAAGTTTTTGATCTATAGCGACTGTAAAATCCTCTAGAAGTTTGTGTTTTCCCTGTGACTCTCAGAAAAATTTTATTTGAGTTGCATCTCGAAGCCCTAATTATTTATCCCTCTATGCTCAAACCTCAGTGTCTTTCAGATAAGGTATCTGCAGTGCTTGCAGTTCAGCCTCAGATTCGCTTACCTTCTGCACTTCAGTTTTCCTTATTATTTGTCTAACTCTAACAGCACATCAGGCGCTCCACAGATAAACATGAAAAAGTGTCAGGTGTTTCTTTATGGCCTGGCATCTGTGTAGTCACTTCACATGCTCAAGTTAAAGGCTAAATGGGACCATTACATTTAAAGGGTAATTTATGCCCAGTTTACACTACTACGAGCAGATTCATACCCTGAATGAGAAACACAGGAGCACAGTATTACTCAGATCTTGCTAGTACCATGATCAAGCGAGAGTAATTGGTGCATCTTTCCCCCAGTCCTCTCAAATGAAGCTTTTGTGGATATATTTACATATACTGAGCGACACCATCACCACACCTGGCATAACTTGCCCGGCTCCAATACAGTAATTTGTGCCAGCTGAGTAACCAGCCAAAGCGACTGGTCAAGCTGATGTAGCAGACACTAATGTACTCTTATCACTCTGCAAATACATTACAGTTAGTGGGGAGTATTTACCAAAATGAGTCTTTGTCTTCATCAGAAAAATTAAGTGGTAATTCCACATCCTGTTTGGTGTGTACCGCATCTAGAATAAAACCAAACCAACAGTTTATTGCTGCTGTTCCTCTTTATGAGCATTGTAATGGTTGGGTGCTACTAAATAAGGATATGATTGATGGAGTTATCTGCTTAATTCATGTGTCGTAAGTACACATTACGAAGCTGAGATGCAGCTGTGAAGGGAATGCTCTCATCCTTCAAAAAATGATAGTGTCTTTCATGAAAGATACAAGGTGAAGTATTTTCCTTGCAAAACTGACTTTACTGTCAGGCATAAATCATTCTTTCCTACTTTTCCATGAGAAAAAAAAACCCCAAATATGAATGGAGTTGAACCTAGAGCACCCTTCTGTTACTGGTGATACTGTGAAGTGAGACTACACAGTTGTAGTTAAGCATCACAAGAATCACCACCTCAGCTGGCAGAGCCCAAGGACTGATTCCCAGTTTGTAACTGGGGAACTCTTTGAGGGCAGCCCAGACAGGCTTTCCTGCAGTTCTGCATGTTGTTTGCTCACTAGCGAGAGAAAATCGTCATTCCCCAGGAGAGGCAAACCTTCCTGAAACCCCCTTTTGGTCAGTGCCCAGATCATTTTGCAGAACTGAGTATTCAGGAGGCTACTTAGTTGTCCAACACATTTGGAGGAGCAGTACTGATGGCATTGCAGCTGCCAAAACACGTAGTGCTGCCCTTCTTTCCACAGTGAAGCTCTCCAAATCAATTCTGCTAGTTTCCAGTCCTCCCTGCCATCGCCCAGAAGCTGTGACTGGTTCTGTTGTCATGATCACCAAAGAATAGTAGTCTAGAGTTTGCAGTTAATGAAAAACAAAAATTCAAAAGAGGTTTCAAAAGAGCCTCCTCTCAACCTGGCTTTCTTGTGCTGAGCCTTGAAGGGTTAAACAGTGTTCAGTACAGCCAGTCTTCACAGAGAACAGCAACCACCTACAAAGTAGTCACAAAACAGAGCACTATCCACCTTTAAAAAATGGCGCTAGAAGTTAGAAAACCTTCCCAGTGCAGAAGGAAATTTCCTTTCCAAAACCAAGGGGGCTGTTTCTGGGCCGTTTCCTACAGACTGGGAGCAATCAAAGGGCAGTACGCACGCTGCACATCTATTAACAACTTGCTTTCCACTCCTCTGTTAGCTAACCTGGCTCTGTGGGGTGGGCTCAGGGGGAGGCACACGGCCGGTCTTGCGACGGAGTGGTGATGGTCTCCAGGGGACGCCTGGACTCAACGATCCGAAAAGACGAATGCATCAGAAATCATCAGTCTGCATCCTGCTCCCTTAGTGCATCTGTCAAGACAGTTCTTGACTTTTTTTATCTCACAACTCTTAAAAAAAAAAATAAAATGTGGCAGTCCTTTCAGCTGTTGGGGGACTTAAACATACAACCACTGTTTGTGCGAGACTACAAGTTTATGTTCCCTCTTGCTCCGAGGAGCAACAAATCTTGAAGCTGTGACACTGTGCTGTAAACTATTTAGAGGGATGTCAAAACCGCGTGGGCTCTGGCTGAGAAGGGGACTGGATTTGACTGCCCGTTCTCTGGGTGACTGCTCAGGCTGTGGCAGTAGCGACAGGAAAGTTTCACCCACCTCCAGCCACTATGCAGAAGTTGGGCTCTGGTCTCTCAAGGAGAGGGAAGAGAGGCCAGCAGCAGAGGCATCAAAATGGATTTTGAATGGACTGAAGTATGGGATACTTTCATAGTCATACACATATAATTTCATGTTATTAATGCTATATAAAATTAAGGTGTATATGTGTATGCCATGTAGTATGCACGTGTAGTACACATTTAACAAAATGAATTCATAGTACATAATTTAAATCTATGATCCAACTTTGATGTTGGTCCTACTTTGAGGAGCAGGCTGAACTAGATGACCTCCAGAAGTCCATTTCACTTCAAGGTATTCTACGAGTAGCTCTAGAAGTCACTCACTATCTCAAGGTCCTTACTCTAATTACTTGTTCATTATATAAGAGTGGCTAGCAGAGCCATTGACTGGTTTTAAAAAAAAAAGCTCCCTATCTAGTGAATGAAAGGCTGTCACAGTAAAAGAAAATAAGTCCCAAACACTGACCCTAAGAATATATAAAAGCATTTTCACCTGTCACTTTGAATTCTCTCCCTTTGAGTGAACTCACATTTACTGAATATGAGTTCATTCACATTTTGTGAATAAATCCACATACCATCAACCTGAACTTTTGCCAACCTGGCTACCACATTTATAAAAAGCCACTTGAATGTTCAGATGGCATAAGTTTGACATGGGACACACAAAGCATGCAGATCTAATTTCAGTAACATTCATTACTCTTATCAGATGACATTGCAGTGGTTTAACAATCATTTTCATAGACACGAATAAGGCTAGAGTGGGCTGAAAAGGAAATTCAATGTTTCAAGGTAATGATTTAATGCTAAAACTTTCTCTCCCTTCAGGCAGACAACTCCCTCAGTTTGGGATCCTATCCTGGAAGTCATCTTTTGGAGTCAGATATCCAAAACCCACCTACGGAAAAAAAGGATATTGCATGTTATCCAAGGCACCCAGTACTGTAATGCACAATCGTTTGGGTTTGGATGCTACTCAGCGATTCAGGATAGGATGCGACAGCTATGGCCCGTAAGAAGCCCCATCACCAGACCACTTGGCTCCCCTCTCACAGGCGGCCGTCACATCCGCTGGCCACAGAGTTTCCGTCTGTACTAATAAAACAGTAACTGGGCTAAAGAGAAAGAGTCCTAATAGGACTACCTAACAGGGGCTCCGAACAGAGAGACGTACGCAGCAGTCGTAGAGGCAGATGCACTCACAGCACAGCTAAATGACTTGGCCCTACCAGCAAGGAAAGTGGGGGAATCTCTGTTTTGAGTCCACTTCAGCTCTGCAGGGACTTCAGGGTGACTTTGAGCCCCTGCTTCAGGCAATAGCATGGTTTTCTGCAGCAGCGCTCTCTGCCCAGGGAATGCAGGCATTTATAGAGCTCAACAGCAGATGTTAGAGGATGACAAAGTCATCTAAAGGGTAGAGTTTTCAGTAGGAACACAAATACAGTTGAAAATCTGGGAGCTATAGGTCTGGTTTATTTTTGAGAAGAGGTTTTAGATGAGGTTACCTTGATCTTCCTTCTACAAAATGGGGTAGTAAGTCTTCCTCTGTTCAATGAGATCACAACACTTAGGACCCAAAGCAGCCCAGTTTATACAGCAATTAGATCTCTAACATTCCACCCTGATTTGTGACTTGGTATGTAGGCACTGTCAGAAAATAAGTAATATTCTGCATACCAGAGAAAGAAGACATTGCAAATTCAGTGGCAGACATTTATTTTGGGAGCTCAAAA
>VYXH01002847.1:471804-533394 GCA_013397275.1 Burhinus bistriatus | reverse complement strand
AAAAAAAAAAAAAAGCACAACCAGAGCAAATCACTTCCCAAGCCCTCATCATGCATAACCCTACCACTTGGATGTCATCACAGTTGTACTTTTCTCTACAGAGCAACTGAGAAGAATTATAATTTAAGCAGGAGACTACAAGATTTATATCGTATGCACTTGCAAGCAGGAGCTTCTAACAGCACGTCTTTATACCTGCTGCAGCAACTGCCGCACCGACTTGCACTCGGCATCTCCCCCTGGATGCTGAGGGCTTGCAGTAAGGACAGGAGCACATCTGCCGCAGAGGCTGGTGGGCACAGGATTATATATGATGATGGATGATACCTCACAAGGACTAAAGCTTACAGGTGTTAGCTGGCTTAAAGAAAAATACCTGAAGTTCACAGATCATTTCACAATCTCTTAAAGCTTTACTTTCATTAGACCCTGAGAAGAACAGTTTTTACACATCAGAGAGAAGAGCAATCTAAAATAATCCACTTGTGCTCTTGTATTCCTGAGGCTGACTTTTTGGTTTACATTGCATTTGACAATCTCCGAGTTTTTACCACTCTGATAAACACAATAGAAGTTATAAGAAAGCTTTGATTTCTCCTTTGCCCCTGTACAAACCCTGTTCTTCTGGTGAACAGAATTTAAAGTTTTCTAAGAAAGAGTGCTGTAGATCAGCTATTTGGTCACTGACATTATTAACTAAATTATTAAAGTAAATCAAATACTGACATGCAACACAGGACAAAGTAACACATAGAACAGAAATGAGCAGAGGCCTTAGAACTGGCAGTTCTAATGTTAAATTTTAGATCACTACAGAAAGCTCGCATAGTAAATGGAAGGCAACATCCCTGGGATAGCACTTAGAAATCCTGCATTAACACAATACTTTAACAATATTCAAGTATGAAACTACTTTCCAAGAGCATAAAATTACCAGTAGAAAGCAATTCAGAAATAGAATAAGTACTTCTATTGAATTTTTTTTTAAATACCCAGTTATTTAGTTCAAAAAAAACCCCTAAATACAGCAAGACAGATACTTTGACAGCTGTTACATTACCACGCAAATTGTAAGGTAGTTTAAATTGGTTAAGTGTCTGGCCACCAAATACTAATGTGTGATTTCTACCTCTCAGCAGACTTCGATCTAATGATCAAAGATATTGTTTTAAATAAACAATTAAAAAAATAGAGGACCTCAAAATGGAGTACACTATGCAAACCAGCCATGAATAACAAATTATTTCCAACTTCTGATAAAAGAACTGGTAAAGATTATAGAAGTGAAAGTGATAGTATCAAGATCGGCAAAAATTCACAAGACTAAGGGAATGATACATTCAGGGCCGTAGAACAGTCCTCAGGAGCTGAGAAGGGCGTTGTGGTCACCAGACTCCTGCTCTCAGGGTCCCAGATATCCACATGGCAGTTTGATGTGACATAACAACAAGACGTCTATGAGAATTACTGTACCGTGTAATCAAAAGTCAATTATGCTGAGATATCTCTTCTAAATGACAGCTGTATCATAGGATCTAGAAATAGTAAATTATGTGATAATTAATCACTGGATTGCCTAATTATTTCCATTATAAATGATTTCAAGGAAGTAACTATTTAAAGGATGTATCTATTTATTATCTATTTGCTTATGACTTTAACCAAAAATTATCTCAGTCACTACTTATTATTTATAAGTAAGAATAAAATGGTGTTGAAGAATAATTGCTTGTGGAGATACTGATCAACTCTCTGTAGGCCTGGTAATAAACTGTATTTCTTTATTCAAAACTGTATTCAAATTTTCAAATGGAGTTCACACTTTTAAATTTTTTTATACCTTCAGCAGAACAGGATCCTGAAACATTTTATTTTCTTCAAAGTCACATACATAGTTGCTTGCTATGGTTGAAGTGCTGCATGCTTAGCATTTATGCACTTGAAAAGAGCTTGAATTCGTACAGCTGAAAGAGCTCTGAAAATAAAAGTGGGATTTTCAAGCAGAAGGTTAAGTTTAACACTGATGCGAAGGGATATATTTTTACTGATTGTCATCTGAAATGGTCCAAAAGTTGCCATGACAAAAGGGCTTTTTATTAAAGACACCTTTTTAAAAAACAGTTTCTAACTAATTCAAAGCTAATTTGAGATTTATTTATTTTTTTGCCCCTTTCAGTAGAGGCCCAATTCAAAAACCAGTGAGACTGATGTGGAGGACTGTGTTCTGCCTATAGCTAATAGAAACAAAACCAATTTGTACTTCTTAGCCAAATTACAAGCTCCTACAATATATTTGCCACGAAAATCATCTTCATAGTGGAAAGCAGAGGCCTGAAATTGAATCAGTGAAGTGTATTATTCTGATCATAATGATCTGATCTAATCTAATCTAAATGTAAATAAACCATCAATCTGTCACTGCATCCAAAGACACTTTCAAAGAAAGCGGTGTGGAAATTCAGACCCCAAGAGCTGGCAAGTGGCTGCCCTGCGTTTGCTCCCAGCCAAACTCTGTTCTTCCCTCCACCCCCCGCCCACTTCAAACAGGCTGTAAGAACGCTCGGCAAGCGCAAACGGTAGGAAAGCAGTATTTTCCCCTTCTCATAGTCAGCACCACAGAGACACGAGAGCACAGACATTTCACAGTCAGCCTTTGAGAAGAACCCATTCTGCAACCCGCAGCATGCAAGCCTAGGAGGAAAACCCTCTCTGGGTTTTTCAGTTTCCACGCCCCAAGCCCGCATTAATTTTCATACACTAACAGAGAAATGAACCACGCTCTTGAAAGTAAAATTCCAGAGTACTCACTGCTACACTTTATTCTCAGTCAAAATGGCTGCATAAAGTGCAGGTGCCCAGTATTAACTATAATCCTGTAGCAATTTTAGGACATATTTAAGGCTTTGACTATTTTTAAACTGTAACATTTTAAAAAGCAGACAGTGACATTGCAGAGATATTAAATGCTGAGTGCTACTGGGAGGCGTAGCCCCCGGCGTTGGAAACAACTGTCCTTCAAGGTTAAAGTATCTTTCCAGAATGCTGAAAGAGTATCTTAGGAAATCTTTAAAAAATAGTGTTTTGTAGCATCAATGTCTTTGTGAATTGTAAGACAGAGAATGTTTACCTCATAGTTAACAGGGTGTGTCGATATAACATTTAGTACTCTATTTTTTAAAACCTCTGTTTAAGTTTTATTTCTGTTTGCTCTAGAATTATGTCTAACAGTTTTATGTTCAGAGAGTTAGCTTATGGATGCAAGATAGGTCTGAGATATTTGTATTGGAGTGCAAGATTCAGAAAGTCATATTATCGCCAATTTTATTTTGCAATAAGCTTCTTTAAAGTCCTCACAGAAACAGCCATGTATGCCTATCTCTATGAATTCTCTCACCTGCTTTCTTAACTAGAAGTTTCTTCTTGGTTAAGCAGAGGTGAGAATTTAATCACCCCCATGCAAGGCAGACTCACTCCATGATCAGGCAGAGCATGCCAATGTGCTAGCACAGACAGAATAAGCTCACTACACCCTTTTTTTTTAAAAAAAACAATTTTTGTAAAAAGGTAATAGTGTCAGGGAACAAGCCAAAGCAGGTAAACATCTCCTCCCACAGAGTATATAGAAAGAACAAGAGTATCATATTGGTTCATGAACCCCCTGGAAAAATACATTAAAAAACCCAAAAAAACCTCTTTCACTTTGGCAGACCAAAGCCTAGAAGTCCCAAGTCACAGCCTGTCAGGTTTTTTTTGAAAACTGGCTTGAGTCTCTCTTTTCCTCAGTAATTTCCACAACATTATTCATAATTCTGTTTGTGTTTCCATACCCACACTGCATTATTTATAACAGCACATTATGAATTGTGAACAGTAATGCATAACTGCCTTTTACCTAATTTTCTACTTGCCACCTACTTTGGATATGCAGTGAAAACGGCCATTTCCAGACATCAAAATGTAGACTAAAAGTAACAGAGACCTCATTTTAACCCTCATCCAGCAAGCAATCACTGTTCAAGAACAGCACCTGGAGCATCTTACTTCCCCTACCTGGCTTTGTGCTGGTGTTGTACAGCTGTAGAGGGTTATTCACATTTTGCCAACATCCAGTAGGTGATTTCAACAAGGTCTGGTCAGCAGGAGATAGGACACCATTTCCAAGCACAGGACACACCACTCACTTCCAGGACAACTGCATTCCCACCTTGCTAGCCAGGTCACTCCTATTTGTAATTCGAGGTTTTACTCAAGGGAGAAGCAAAGCAGGTGAGAGGCTGGTGGGGAAGATGATGTCCTCCACCTGCTGTATTTGTGTTTTTTTCTGAGTCTTTCTCTGGTAAAGAGGAAACTGAAGGGAAAAGGGGAATTTTACTCACAGTAGCTCTCAGTTTCACAGTAAGGGCTTGAAGGTTTTGCATACTTATTTTAGGGGATTTTTATGATGACCCTAAAGATGGCTGCAAGAGACAAAGCAGCACTGTAGGTATGTGCTTGTAAATTTTGGCATACTTTTTCCTATTATAAAGTTATGATAGGAGAAAGTCTGTTGTATTTCTCCCTGTGGTCAAGCCTCGGGCCCCTGTAAGGGACAAGGAATAGAAGGAACTGACAGAAACCCCAGCCTATCGTTGTAAAGACATCCACGGGCTACAACAGAAACGCTGCTCCTCTTTGTGATTAAGGACTATGCAATCAGTGATCAAACTCCTCATTCCTTGGGCTTTTTGCCCTGCCCCTGCTTCTCCACCGGCTGCCCTTCTGCAGCCTACTGTAATCATTTAACTTGTACTTTGCAACACTGACTGGTACAAATACCTCCTGGCACCCTTCCATGCTTCCAGACGGTGAGTTACTGCGCTGGTTATGCACTCACCCACAGGGGTCTCCCATAACGTAGGTGCATGCATCATACCCTAGCATTAACTGCGTGAAATAATGGTTAAAAGATATATTTTTCTGCCAGCACTAAGATGAATTTGACGCTTTATGGTGCCACAGTACCACAAGAAGTCACCTCCACTCACTTTCTTTACTCTGATGGGGAATCTTATATTGTGCTAACACTACATATTTACAGGACATCTGAGAAGGCGAGATCTCTTCTTCTGTGTATACGTCTTAGAGCACAAACTACAACAATGCTGGGAAATATGCACATAACTTAGAGACATTGAAATATTCTTTTGATATCCTGAGCTGAAGCCAAAATTTATGAATTGCTACATGGCAGAACGGAGGCAGAACCACAGTCAGCTGCAGCTCTCCACAGCCCACGCCGTTCATGTCATCTCACCATCCACGCTTCTATACCAAAAAGGGCTTGCTTTATGCTCACGGATCTTTAGTAAGATTTTTAGTTTGAATATCTCTACAGCTGCATACACCTATAGCTGTGGAAGCACGATAGAGACAGCAGCCTTTGGGATAATTACACTCTACTTGAAATTATGGCTTATGGCTTAAACAAACATCTTTTCACAAGACCTGTCAAACAATTACAGATTATTTGCTTATAAAGAAATGCTTCAACATTTAGAAACTCTTATACAAAAACAGTATTTGAGCATTTTGTTCCATCAGATGCCTAAATTTATTCTTAGCAGTTTTGATTTTTATCTGTTCATTGAATCAAGAAAATACGTAGGCAGGATAATTACTTTCTACGAAGTAACAATGTCCAAAATTAATGCAATGGCAATGGTAAAAGTCAGTCAAAAATGTTACTGAATAAAGCCGAGCTGATTTACATGGTGAAAGTCATTAACTGTTAATGCAGCTTGGTTTTAATTCTCGGCTTTCTTATTCTAATCCTTTTCTTGTCAACTGAAAACTGATGTAAAAGTGCTCAGGGTGCAGAACTGGAACTGTCAGCATCATTCAGAGACAAAGCCAAACCTCCAGAGTTAGTTTTTGTGTGTGTGGATTTTTTTATTATAGTATGACTATAACTTGCCTTTTAGTTTAGAAGAAAAAGTATATGAACTTTACATTTCCCATTAGCAATGGGTACCCGACCTTCAAATAATGTGAAACTTTCTTTACTAAAATTGCCTTCTACAGACCACCTTTTCTGTATGTGCCCCTCCGTGGCAATAAAACTGTAAAACTAAACGCGTGACTTCGGTGCACCTCATACCTGCCAGACACACAAGGAAAGGCAGCCAGGGTGGCAGTCTACCACGCTTCTCTGGCGGTGGTGTGCTTCCCAGAGAGACTGCCAGGTGCTCCCTGGTCTCAGAGGAGCAGCACATCTCCTCCGCCCACGTCCTCGAGGAAAGCCCCATTTCTGGATGGCAGCAGGACGCTAGCGCTTGCTCAGCCCTGTCATGGCTGGGTGAAGCTGGGCCGCCCTTGTAGCCATCTGCGGATTTTAAAGTTTCTGCCAGTATCAGGCAAACATTAAGTGAGAAGAGTCATGATGTACATTCCGGACCGGGGCATCTAATTCTGCTTATGTCATGATATGCAAAGTATATCTTAAAATAAATTAAAGCTCCTAAATAATTTGTGTACCTCAGATAATTTCAACTAAAATCTCAGCAGAATTTGTATTACACTAAATTGCAGAGTAATTCAATCCCTTTAGTTTAAATTCATTGATTCTACATAAACCAGTGGAAGTGCCATTAGGGTATAAAATCACATGCTCAGGCAAATGATTGTAATATTAGGCCTGAAAAAAAAGTATGATTTGAACAATGACAAATCTAGTTTTATGCCATATTTACATGAGTGTGCTGCATGCTTCATTGTCCGTACAATCAAAATGAAAAATTGGTAACACATTTTAGAGATCTATTTGAATAAGAAACCCCATATTGTTGTAAGTTTATCTTCATGGTCAGTGAATAATTTTATACTTACTGTCACACTACAATTAAATCCTCTGTAATATTGTAACTCTTAAGTGCAGGGGTGTTGCTGTTCTTTATATTCCATGCTGACCAATTAACAGGATTGATTGCAGCTATAAATTAATTTAACTGAAACTATAACCTGATTTTATAGTTCAGATGACAGATCACTGCATTCCTCACAGAGTGCTCTGTACAACACAGTAGCACACAGTGCTGACAGTAATCAACTACGATACGTATTTCCAGGCCATTGTACAATTCTTATTTTCTTGTTTATGTATTTCTGTCTGTTATTGACTGTATTTTAAGGCCTCTCAGTCGCCTCTTAGCTTTGTTAGAAGCTATGCTGCTGTTTATGTGTTACGGTTTTCTCCCAAAGCACATAAAATAGATGAAAGACTCTCCCACAGGACTTCAGTTGACCTTGAATTTAATGAGTGGTTGCAAGAAGGGATTACTCCGATAAGAAAGCTTTATTGAGATGGTTTAAATAGACTTCTTTGGCCCATTAATTGTAACATGACATTGAATTTGTAGTGTACCAGCAGTGTATTAGCTGTTGTTTGTACCTCCTCTGTCCTGATGGAAGGATATATGGAGTTTGACACTTTTTTTTTCTGTTTAAACATTTTTTCAACAGTGGAGCTCTACTTATCACAGGAGAAGCTAAGCCCTGAAAATCTATATCAGATTATCAATCATAAAACCCTACCATTTTAAACTCTAGTGGAGCCTGGAGAATTGAGAAATCACTGAATATGTTACGTTGCTGCTTTACATATATTATGATAAGAGTGTCAGCTCTGTTCCAGACTTAGACAAGTAGCAGAAGCCTTTGTTTGAACTGAACACTAAATACTCTTCTTTGTGAACGAGTTAATTTTCCTCTGTTGTGCAGTTTTCTTTTCATGGAATTATTTGCACTGCTAAGCTGCAGGGTTTCTGTCAAAGAATACTGGCAAACCAAATAATTATCCTTTTTTTTGCATTTCTTGGTAGCTGACACATTCTCTTAGAATTCATTCCTTGCTCTGAAGGCCCAATACAAAACCATCTGAACTGGCACAAGCTCTAAACATTTGTTAACCTTGAGGCACTTTTAAGCGGATGTTATTGCGGTTTATATTCAAGATATTAAAAGTAATTTAGTAGACTGCCATAAACCATGGGAACATCCATCTGTCTAATGGTATCTCTACTCAAAAGAGAACTAAAACCAAGAAAAAATTGCTTGATAATACCAGCTTCTTTAAAAAAATAACCCAGAAGACAATTCCCTTAAGCCTGCTCTCTTTACTGCAACTGTTTAAAAACAACTCTATTAGCTTTTCATTTTCACAGTAAAAACATCTTTTAAAAGCTTACTGTCAAAAAGAAGTCATTTCAGCAGGATGCATACTGATTCATTCTCTTAACAACCCCTATTTAGCCAACTACTGATCCTATTTCTGAGCCCTGTACTCAGCAATAGTGATAGTAAAGTATGTTCCCGCATGATCTATCTTCACATCTGATTAGTCACTTGTGGTACTCAGAGCTTGATAGTTCCTAATCTTCGCCTTCCTGAATGAGAAACAACATGTATTAGACATGGTTTAAATGGTGCTATAAATTCTGCAGGTGGCATGAACATCTCTGTTGATGAGGTGATGAATT
This sequence comes from Burhinus bistriatus, assembly GCA_013397275.1. NCBI lineage: Eukaryota > Metazoa > Chordata > Aves > Charadriiformes > Burhinidae > Burhinus > Burhinus bistriatus. The sequence continues at coordinate 524,881 of VYXH01002847.1, read as the reverse complement.
TAGGATTTTGGGATGAAAGATTTGATTAAGATTTATTTGCTTATTTAAAACTGTATTAAGTGGAAAAAAGTAATTTTCTCGGGACTTTACTTGTCATGTTGTTGTATTATTCTTTCATTTAATAATTTAAATGTTTAGTAAAATAATAGCCTGTGTCAAAAGTTTAAGTCTGCCTACAGTAGATGATAACCTCAAGTCTGCCTTGGTAATGAATCAGAATGCCTTCTATGCATATAAATAAGACTTTGGTGGCTGCATGTGTTGCAAACACTGATTAAAACCATAATTAAAGCTAGCTGGAAAAGCTGAGGTGGACTAATTCTGATCGTGAGATAGTCTGAACACACATCATAATGACAAAACAAGAAAAAAAGGGTGAGGAATAGAAGAGTGCGGGCCAAGGAAAGCCACCTTCTCATTCTTCCTTTTGCTAATGCACAAGGAAAGAGAGGGTCTACTGGTTTTTAAGGACTATTTTCAATCTTTTTACAAATGTATTCAGGAAAAATCCTTATTGTGAGAGTAAAGAAAGAACAGATGGAAAATACGGGTGGCTGTTAGTTAGCTGAGCTTCAGAGCCACCCCCAAGGGACATTCAACCTGTCTGTCCTCCTGTGGGGCTTCATAGCCACCGCAATGTAGACACCAAGGACAAGCTGAGGTCTCTGCAGGTCCTCTCGGGAAACTGAGCCAGTTTCAGTCTCCTCTCTGCCCACAGAATGCATTTTGGTGGTCTGACTCCTAATCAATCCCAAGCGTCAGCCCGCACCAGTGCGGCTCAGTGCTCTGCACCCTCTGCAGATACCAGCAGACATCACTGCCTGTCATGTTGGTAAGGGGCTTATTTATCTTACCCTCCACTTTTTTATCTCTATTCCCCTAACATCAGGTGACTAATTTTTCATATATGAGAAGTTGAAAACCTGGAGTGCAACATACAACAAATAGAGGAAAAAATACTGGTGCAAAGAGTTGCAAGTTGGTCCACTCAGAGCACCCTCCAAATGTGAGTCAAGGTCTGTCTTTGCTATGTATTGGACCTAAAAGCCTGTGCATTTGAACTGCAACCCCACCAGATCCAAAGTTTAGGAAGAGGTTAGTGCTCACTCATAGTATTTCTTAGAAATCCAGTGACCTTCAAGCGAGCAAAACAGCAATTAGCTCAATGAGCTTTATATGTGTTCTGGAAAAAAAAAAGAAAAAACCTGCAATCTTCATCGTGAGTTTGGTGAGACAAAAGCCTTGGTGGAGGAGCCGGTATTCAGTATTGCTTACAGAGCACAGCAGCAAAGTCTCCAGTTTCAGTAAGCATTTGAGGAGAAGAGCATCTTCTCTGAGCCTAGCAGTGACTTTCAGGGAGAGAGGAAGTGATGCTGCTTGCTCTTGCTTAGATTATATTTCTGTTGTTACAAGGAGGAAATTTGGTGCTAATTATCTGAAAACGATCTCTGCCTTAATTGAGTCTTTGTGAAAAGCAAGAAGATAATAACGTGCATAGCTCAGGCAAAAACCAGGCAGCCCTCCTCACATCTGTCTGCCAACCTGCGTGGGGTGCGGAGCAGCTGCATGCCAGGGCAGCCACTTCATCACCACCATCCGGACCCCTACACCTGGCCAAACACTCCTACCTTGTGGCAGAGTGGTTCCCACCAAAACTCACCTTTCTGCATCAACCTGCACAGGGAAAGCCCATAGCGCTGCGTGATGCTGTGCCGGTAATGACTCTCCTCTGTCAGAGACTGGTTCTCATGCTTCGTTTAGATAGTCATCGGTAAAATATTTACTGCAGATGACTAACATCACGAATAACGGGAAGCAGGAAGCAGCCTCACATCCTTGGGAACACATTTAATGACTTGCAAAATATTCCATCATGTTATCTCATTTTATGAGGCCATGAATCCCAGTAAACATAGTGACACTTGAGCGATACCTTTGCTCTCTAAGCATCTCAGCACGCAACAGTAATATTTTCTCTTTCCCAGAGATGAAGTTATTGCATCATTTGCCTTTGCACAAAACAAGATGAAGCCTGAAGTGATTTTCCACACTGCAGGATGCAGACATCTGTTATCTCCTTCTTACCTCTTCAGCGACATGTCCACTTTGATAAGACGAATAAAGCAGTCTGAAATGTGTGGGTACTATAATAAGTCTAGTGGAAATAGTTATTTGCTGATCACAGCTCTTATCTTGGAGAAAAAGGATGACAGATTAAGCCTCTGAAGCACAATGCATGGTTTAAGCCAAGATGTGTTTTAACCCTTTAGAAAGCTTCACATAAAGAATCATTCACAATATTTTCACTACAATATTAAACACATTAAGACAAATTTGGTCTAACGCCTAGTTTCTGTTGGTGTGTTTTTCTGCATTTGAACCTAGAGCTTGGAGTACACACTCAAGCTTTATACACTTAAGGGAAAAATCACAGGATATTTCTACATCTTTTTAAATGGTGAATATTTTGTAAATCCCACATTCTCATAGTTTAAAGGCCTAGGTCATATTTTATGTTGTGAATCTAAACTGTAGCTAAGCTATTTTATTCACATTTCAGACTGTCGAATACCATGGTTTAGCTGAGACTTGTAACCTAACAAGTAGTTAGGATACAAAGTTGGTAGTGGAAATCACTATAGTTGACTGATCTCAAAAAAGAGCTATATTCAGTTGTGTACGTTTGAAGCATTTTAGCTTAAAACATCGCTTATTTAAGAACTCCCATTTCCTACCTTTGTTAGTAACTGAATACAAGATAAATATGCTAATCCCATAAAACGTGAGCTATCACCTAAGGCTGGATCCTGGCCAGTTAAACTGTCACACAGTGATGCTGAAGTTAATGCTACACTGGCTGAAAGAACGTCTTTCCCATGCTGCAGAGACCTATTTCTACCATCCATGATTTTAATAAGAGCTGATTTTCTAATCATTCACCACTGAAAACCAAGGGACAATGAAGTACTTTCTACAATAGACTGGGTGCATATGAAGTACAAAAAATGTCCCAAAGAAAGAATCTAATTGCTTAGAAAGATGCTCCTCCTAGAATGAATGGAGTACTGGCCAATTTCCATGCTGAGATCAAAATCAGAGCCAACGTTAATGTGTTAAGCATGCTTTACAAGGCTATTCTAGGAAAAAATACTGTACATGCAGAACAATTAGTTGTATCTTGGCAGGGTTTTGTTGTTTGTTTTATGTTTTGTTTGTTTTGGTTTTTTTTTTTGTTTTGTTTTTAGTTTTGGTTTTTTTTTTTTTAATAGTAGAAACTATCATACTTACAGAGTAATTCCTTTTGCCAAGATTCAGGGTTTTTTAAAAAGTTTGTTTTAAAGAAGGCAAGCTAATAAAAGCATAGTTATAGCTTCAATATGAAGTCATCCTGCTTTTTTCCTGGGTCAAAAATGTCTGTCTGATATGTTTAGAATATGAGTGTCCAGAGATGCATGATGGTTTAACTATTTGACCTCAAGTACAAAAAAGATTTTCCAAATACATTTTAAACTCTCTTAATAAAGAAATCCCAGGATTATATAATGCAAGAATACATTGTTTAGATAGAGAAGAGAAATTATATGTCACATTACTGGTAGAACTAAAACTCCCTGAGGTTGTACAAACGTCTCTGAAATACGGTGTAGCAAAATTCAAGAGGACATGTCACTTTATCAACACTTACTTAAAATTCTTTGCCCAACACAGCTATGCCCTTGCTACCTGTGAATAACATGGATATTCCTAACCAACAACAATAAAATCTTTGTATAATAGTGTATAATGAGCTGTCATCAGATAGTTAATATTATAAAGTTGTTATGTGAAGGCCAGACATAAGGACACTAAGGTGGCAGCAAAAAAGTCAAATGGCCTTTTTTTGCGCCAAACTCCAGGGAAGCAGAACTTCAAAAAGCCTAGTATATCAATAATATCGCTGAGAGACATCTGCTGACTTCAGTGAAACCCAAGATTTGCAAATCTTGGGGAAGACTGATGAAGACCTTCAATTCTCTTATGAGGAGGCAGACCAGTCTAAACGCACACGTGTTGTCTTGGCAAAGCTACCCATCTGCCACCTGTCCCTTTCCAGCTCTCTGCCCACCCAGCTCCCATATGCTCTATCCTCTTTCTTATTTCCAGGCTGTTTTCCTTACTAGTTTATTCTCTACAGATTTTGTTTAAATTGCCATCTAGCCCCTCTCTTTTAATTTGCCATGCATATCCTCTCCTCCCTTCCCTGAATTTCTTCTTATTTTTCCACCCTAATTTTACTGCTCAAGACTCAGCAAAACCAGCTGTCTTTAGAGGTGCTTCTTGAGGCCTCCTGGGTTTCAGTTCACTTTTTCAGACTGTGTTTCACAGAATCACAGAATCACAGGGGTTGGAAGGGACCTCTGGAGATCATCTAGTCCAACCCCCCTGCCAAAGCAACGTCACCTAGAGCAGGTTGCACAGGATGGCATCCAGGCGGGTTTGGAATGTCTCCAGAGTCAGAGACTCCACCACCTCTCTGGGCAGCCTGTTCCAGTGCTCTGCCACCCTCAAAGCAAAGAAGTTCCTGCTCAAGTGTAGATGGAACTTCCTATGTTCTAATTTGTGCCCATTACCTCTTGTCCTATCACTGAGCACCACCAAACAAAGACTGGTCCCATCCTCCTGGTACCCTCCCTTTAAGTATTTATAAGCATTGATGAGATCCCCTCTGAGTCTTATCTTCTCCAGACTAAAAAGAGACAAGTCCCTCAGCCTTTCCTCATAAGAAAGATGTTCCAGACCTCTAATCATCTTTGTAGCCCTCTGCTGTACCCTCTCCAGCAGTTCCCTGTCCTTCTTGAACTGGGGAGCCCAGAACTGGACACAGTACTCCCAATGCGGCCTCACCAGGGCAGAGTAGAGGGGGAGGATAACCTCCTATAATCTGCTTGCCAGACACCTCTTGGTGCACCCCAGGATGCCATTGGCCTTCTTGGCCACAAGGCCACATTGCTGGCTCATGGTTCATCCTGTTGTCCACCAGGACTTCCAGGTCCCTTTCCACCGAGCTGTTTTCCAGTAGGTCAACCCCTAACCTGTACTGGTGCATGGGGTTATTCCTCCCCAGGTGCAGGACCCTACACTTGCCCTCGTTGAACTTCATTTCACAGTTTCTTTCTCACACAATTTCCCTTCACAATTTCTGTTCTGTCCTTTCTCTTTGCTTTTCTCCCCTTTGTCATCCTTTGGGCTTGGTTATCTTCAAACTTTTCCTGATGGGAAAGAGTTTTGGCACATTACCATTTAGTTCGTTGTCCAGGAGACATGTTTAACTTCTATGCAGTAAGGGCCAGACAGAGGAAATGTTTCTGTTTTAGAAAGGCTGTTCCCCAAGATTTCCCTGCAGACTTGGACACTTGTGAGAGGACCTCAGACTCATAAGAACAGCAGCAGAGGAACTGGTCAGCTTGGTGAATGAACATATGATTTCTAATACAACCTCAACTGAAAGACCGCATATCGTACTTTCTTAAGTTCTCTTTTTGTCAACTTGGCCCAGTTCAGTTGAGCAGCCAGCACCTTTTTTTCAAGAAATAATGACCAAACAGCCATGGAAAGAGGATTGTTCTCACCCTAACACTCCCCCTTTTTCCGGTGGAGGGACCTGACAGGTTGGCAGGTAACCTCATGCACACAATAACATGTCCTTTCCCTCTCTGAATAAGGTTAAGATTTTATAATCTCGCTCTACATTATACATGTCTTGCAGTTTAGCAAGATCGAATCCAATTATTCACTGCTGGATTTCCAACAACCAGAAGAAAGGTACAAGTTAAACTACAGGAGCATTATATATGTTCCCACCAAAACTAGGAAAACTTAAACAGCCTCTACAGTCCCTATCTGGAGCTGGAGTTTTTCAGCAATTGCACAGTGACATCTGGTATAGATTTAGAGAGACTGTACTAATGCAAAGAGAAGAAAAGTAACGCTTTGTCTAGACAGATGCTACAAAGACTATGAATTATTAGGCTACTCCAGATTTTTTTTGCTATTCTATAAAATGTTCATTGTGAGGCTTACTCTTTCCACTTGGTAGTAAATTTGCACTGGACAAGTAACTTGTTCGATTTCTGTGAAAAGAGGACTTTCAAAGATGTCTGTCACAGTCAATTGCGACTCGTAGGAGGCCACAATTTCTTAAGTATTGTTTTCTTCCAACCTCCACTGTCTCCTCTTATTTTATCAAGCTTGGTCTATTCCATTAGGGGAACTTTTAGGTTGTCCTGTGCTTTTCCACAGGATAACCATGAAGGGGAGCAGCCCTTCCGTGGAGACTTTGTGAGAAGCACTTGACATCAATCAGTGCTCTTGAGAACCAGATCTTTCTCCTAAGGAGACCTTCCAGGTGGACTCTGTTACACAAATATCTGCTTGTATGTAGAAAGGTTTTTAAAGTGTTTCTGTAGATTATATTTTAGAGAAGTCTTCTCCCTTCCACCAGTAAGAAACCACCATAGAATCATAGAATACTTTAGGGACCTTAAGGATCACCTAGTTCTGACCCCATTGCCATAGGCAAGGACACCTCCCACTAGACTAGATTGCTCAAAGCCTCATCCAACCTGGCCTTGAACACCACCAGGGATGGGCCCTCCACAGCTTCCCTGGGCAACCTGTTCCAGTGCCTCACCACCCTCATAGTGAAAAATTTCTTCCTAATATCTAATCTAAATCTATCCTCTTCCAGTTTGAAGCCATTACCCCTTGTCCTATCACTACATGCCCTTGTAAAAAGTTCCTCTCCAGAAATTAATTATAATTGTTCATGGGTCTAAGAAGCAGGTCTTCACAAATATAAGTTCCCATAGCCCCAGGTAGCCAGAACCATGGTTTTTATTAACAGTAAGTTACTAATTAAAATCAGCCAATCTTAAAAACTCTTCACCACGGGTGATATTCAGTCTGCAGAAGAGAAATCCCACATAAAAGAGTTTCAGGAAATATGCAATTTCCAGACTAAACTGTCCAAGCAATGCGATTAGAGACACCTTTAACTCCTTCCTGTAACCCTTTACATGCCTTTCTGCTGCCTACTCTGCCTAATCTGTTACTCAATTACTGTTCCTGATGTCAAACTCCAAGGAATTATGTGCAGAAGCTCCATTTTCAGCCACTATCAGAATATTAAAGGCAGCTGTTGATGCTAAAATAAATAATTTGCCGTTTTGTTCAAGTGATTCTTATGACTCAGATAACTCCAAAACAGAAATCGGTCTCATCACTGAATTCAAAGCAACTGTGCTAAACAGGTTTCACAAAAAGGTATTTTATTAGGTTGTAATATGAAATTTAATTTCCCCCTCTGCCTTGTTTAATGTTTCAGTTTTTACATGATTGGAGGAACTTGTTTAATATATTCCTGCCCAGTAGCAGCTAGTACGGACATTTATTAAAGAAGTTTTGAAATATATCAGAGGAATCTTAGATCAAGAAGAAGTGTGTCATCGAAGGCAGAAGTTTCTATTCAGTGCACCACATGCATTTAAAGCAGCAGGTACTCCCTTCAGCATTTTTCCTCCTCTTAGATATATAAAGTCCTTATCACTATAGATTAAAGAATAAACCTCTGACTATTTTACAAAATTGCCACTGTTCAGATTTACTATTATGGAAGGTGACAATTCCTGCAGATAACAGAAATTTTTAAAAATCTATAAATTTTCACCAGTTAATGCACTTTTTACAATGTAAACAGGCTTTAGGAAAGATCTGTGCTCTCATTCTAGCAAATAATAATTAAAAAATTTTACCCATTTCATCCTTTTATTCTCATAACTTACGTGGAACAGAATGAAAAATGATTAGCAACAGGGTTTTATAAGCAAGCTATACAATTCAATTAAAAATTCAAACCCTGCTGAAGGTGTTCATGGGTAAGTAAATATTAAAAATAATGTAATTCCATACTCAGCAGGAATAGGTCTGTTTCAGCTTCAGGTTCTCATTTGAGCTATTTACCCGAAAAATGCATGCACTGGATAGTCATCTGTTCCAGTTTCGCTCAGTGACTTTCCCTTGCAGCAAAATGTTGCTGAAACACTGTCCCTTTCATGCATTGCACAGCACCAAATCAAATGATTTATGAGTATCTGACAGTGATCTGATGCTTCTAATTTGTCAATCAAATGTGCAAGCTGTGACAAAAATCAGACATCTTTTGGAAAGTGGAAACACACCTGGGGAAGCCCGGTCTTAGTTACTTCACATACCCATCGATGCACCCAAAAAGCTGTAAGGCAAGTAGAAAGGCTTCTTCTTGACTGCCTATATGTTTATCTGAAATCCTTCTACATGAGCTCTGCCAGTCCCTGCTCTGGGGACTGCAGCATGGTGTGAAACCCCACCGGACTGGGGCTCCTCATCCCCAGCCTCAGGCTGGGAAGTTTAACACTGGTACATACCCCTTTACAAAGCAAAACCAATGTTTCTCCCCTTCTGCGGTCAGAAAATCCATATGCTTCTTTTCTTTTACATACCTAGAAAATTCTTTTTCTTCTCTATCCTATTTTCAGAAAGAGCAAGGAAAATGGTAAAACTGATCTTTTTCCTTTCCCTGTTTTTCCAGCACTTCTCCTGTTCTCCCTGCGGTGCCTTTCCAGTATATTAGCAATATGACACATTGCTTAAGCTGGACTCTTATGATAACTGAAGTATTTCTTCTCTTAATGAGAGAAATCAGAGATTTGTTTACCGTAAGTCCTGCCTTCTTCATTTCAGACTGTGGTAAATGTTTGCTCAGTGTCCCCTAACAGCTACTAACAGTAATAACACATATTCTTGGGGAATCACAATGTCTTGCTATTAAAGCAACTGTTCTTTTTCTGAAATACTGTTATTTACAAAGTAATTTCCTCTCAGCATGTTACCTGTAGAGCTGCAGAAGACTAAGGAAGGGTCACAATCCAGTCAATTTTCCTTTTATTCACAAATCAAGAGAAGAAAAAGAAAAGAAAATCCACATGGAAAGCAATGTGTCTGAAGATCCACCCTGGAGCAATCATAGCTTAACCTAGAAAATAAGTTCTTCTGAAGCAGCACATGGAACAGGAAAAGAATGACTAGCCTGAATGGGCTTTCCCACCCCTCGAAGAGCGTGGCTCCTCGACGAGCCCGACAGAGCATTTTGCAGAGCCATGGAGTATGACCTGGCCCTACCGTTACAGCCAGCTCTCCTCTGAGCATAGAAATCTTTCTGCGGTAGTGCAAACTTACTGAGTTAATGGCTTCACGTATTCAAAATGCCCGTGTCTGGAGCTTGCATCTCTGTATCTTAAGAAGACTTTGTTTTCTAGAGTTGTTTCAATGACAGGGGACACTTTTTCTAAAAGTTAGCAGTGATTTCATAAGTGAATTTGATTTTCCACTTGCAAATAAATGTGGATTTGAAACCTTTGCACTTGATGCCCAGTGAACCAGTAGGAAACCACGATGCTTATGCTCATTAGGTCACATTAGAAAAACGGCTTTCTGAGATGCAATCCTAATGGCCATTCACATTTTTCACAGGATTTTAATCTCATTTACACAGCACTGCTGGGAGGTCATTTTACAAAGTAGTTAGTGATACCTAGCCATACTGCTGAGGCAAACTGTTGTATTTGATACCAAAAATTGTAGTGCTCAGTGGAAAACAAGAACAGATACTAAAGCTGCTGTAGAGTCTCTAGAGACACAATTATGGCTTATTTCTGGTATTCCGAGTAGCTGGACTCAGCATAATCACAGTCTCACTTTAACTCCAAAGCTAAGTGGATTTGTCCTCGGCACTTCCCAGCTTCTGGGCTCACTAATAAGTAGCAATGCACATAAAACAGTACTCAATCCAATTTCCTTTCAGACCAGCATGTTGTAGAGCCACAAATATATACGAAGAATTTGCAGCACTGGAGAATCAAGTTGACTTTAAGGTTGACTAAGGCTCTGCCAGAAAATTTCTATTAGCTTCTTAATACTTTTAAGTTTTGGATTTTAACTTTTGTGCCTTAAGCTTCCATGATTATCATGAGTCTTACGATAGTATGTTCTTTACAGGTCCAATACACCCCAAATTCTCCAATTTTGTTTCAGAGAAACAGAAATCCTAGTGCTCATATCTTCAGAAAAATGATCATAAAGACTGTGAAAACAGCCTTTTAAGAAAAATGGTATCGCTTCTTTTTTTTAATCTTATGATTTGGAAAGGGGTGAGTCAGTCATGATTTCTGAAGATCAGCAACTCATCCCTTGCAATCTGTTATCATGAATACCATTAAGACTTCCAGATAAGTAAAGACTTCCTACTGTATCTGGAATTTGGGATTCCAAATCTGAGTAATTCTGTATTTCTTACATTTCTTTTTTTAAAAAAACAGAAATATGCCAACTTCCTAACATTGGCTTAGCTAGTGATTTAAGTTTTCTGATGAATAACTAGCTCAGGAAAAGACAGAGTCCCAAGGACATTGATCCAAATACTAATCAGAACGCAGGCTCCTTCTTGAAAGGTAAATATCAGGAGCTTCCTTGACACCTGCTGTGGGCACACACACACACTTCTGACAGTATCTCTGTAAATCTGTCACCAGATCTTGCCCCTTCTACTCCAACAGGATCTTGCCTTTAGTTCTTGCATGTTCAGCAGATGCCACCACCTCCACTAGTCCTGCCTGTTGCTTGGGCCAGACTCCTACACTTGGGTGATCATCCTTCACTTGCTTCTTCCCCAACTCAAGGAACCTCACACTTGGTCCCTTCTGCTATCTGGACCTTTTCCACCTTGGGCCAAGAGCCTTTACACATGCTCCTTTTTAACAGAATATCCACAGGCTCCTTCTACTTACTGTTTTTTCTCATTGCTGAGCCTCTTCCCTTCAGCCCAGCTTCTTACAGCTTCTCTTGCTGCTTGATGCTTTCTCCCCCAAAAATTTACTAGGGCACATGTATGCTGTCCTAAGACATGTAGGCCCGATTTAACTTAAAATAACTAACTATGGTATCCCTAGCAGTCTACTTGCAGGAATATAGAGTGCTCTCAACAGGATAATTGCCTAAATTAATTAACTTTCAAGGCATCTAATTATCCTATGCAGTGTTCCATGTGGCTGAACTACAATGTATACCGGAGCTAGCTAATTGTAAACAATACTGCCAAACCCAGATGAGCTGTGTTAAGTAAAGATAGCACAGCTGTAACCACAGCATAGGCAGACCCTCAGGACTGGGACTTAGTTACAGCATTACCCACCTGATACTCAGATGATTGTAAAATGCTGCAGTCACCACATCCTACGTTTGTCCTGATGGCTAATGAGCCAAAGAGCGCATCTATGGTCAGACTGCAAGCATCAGCCAAACCCAGCCATTGCTCAATCCTTGCCGTATGGGAAGCAAAAATGGAAGTCTTTCACTGGTGGAAACTGCAGAAGCTCTTTCACTTTCTGCAGATTCCCTCTCTCTCCACACATTATTCCAGACAGCACTGCATGGATGCTGCAGTACTTCTCCTATTTCTAACAGTGTGAGGCACTTGGCTGGGAATTCTCCATGCTCTAATGTGTGTTTGATCAAAAATTTAACTACCTCCTATAATTTAATTGTAAAATGAACACTTCCTGCTCCTGCAAATGATGTTTCCATGGAAACTGCTCATGGTACTGTTGCTACAAAATGAAAGGGGTTTATTAATGGGTCTTTCTGTTTTTTTCTGAATTTAAAAAACAGCTCTAGCTCAGAGTCTTGAGGCTTCAGTATTTCTCGTTTGTTGCAGAAAAATATATTCAGAGAACAAGGTATATAAAACAAGCCATAGTATGATAATAGAGTATAGTAGCCTAAATTCTTGGTTCTATAGAGCTTAGGCTGAGAAGGGGTAGTTGAGGTGGAATTAAATTTTCTATTTAAAATTGTTCATGCAGAATGATGAAAGATACCTATTATGGTACATTTGTGATTTCAGCAGGTGATTGTAGGCTGTACTTATCAGTGACATTTTGAGTACAGTTGGAGATTCCTCAAAACCAAGTAATTTATTTCATCAATGTAATCTTTTTTGCAGGAAACACTGTTCTGAACTCTCCTCAGAAGCACTATTAGCATGAGGGAAGCATCAAAGATAACTTCTTAGCCTTCTGGTTCAGCTGCTAACCGGCATGCTTAGTAACACCTTCCTGCAAATACCCACATGAACACTCAAACCGTAGGGTAGATCCTGTTTTATCATGCCAAACTAAATCATCTTGTGTCCACAGATGTTGGAAGTAAGTGAACTCCGAATCTTTCATACCATGAATTTCTTAGTCCTAGGCAATGGAAAGAGAGGTACTGAATGGAAGATCCCGTTGTAGGAGAGTGTGCAGAGAGGCTGAGCTCCAGCTGTGCTTAGGAATCGGGAAAGGGAATTTCCATTCAAAGAGGCAATGCTCGGGGTCTCGCCACTGCCAGGAATGGGTGGAGATTAGGCAGCAGGTAGGTCTCTTTTCAGCCTTTCCTGAGGTGAGACTTCTGGCATTTGGCCTGCAACTACGAAAAGTCTAAAGCAAAGTCTATCTCTCTTCTACCTGGTAATGTGGAAAGATAGGGTGGTTGTGGTGGTGCTCGGGGTCATTCACAGCCAAGAAATCTGGCAAGTCTCCTCTATTCACTGACTTCTACTATATAAAAGAGACTTTTACACTGACCTAATAAAACCCCTCTCTGAGATCCACACAAGGTGATCTCAGCTGTGGGTACTGCTCCCCACCTGAAGGCTGCTTGCAGTGGCAGGTAGCAAGGCTGTGTATGCTTATGCTTGAACTGTGTCTCCAAGGTTTCATCTACAACTGCTAGAATTAAAGATGTGTTTTCTAAAAGGAAGACCATGAAAGGGTAGGAGTCATACAATGCCCACGATCTCCTTGAAATCTATGTAGACTTCTAATTAGTAAGTCCTGGATGACGAGAAAAGAAAAAACATGTGTAAAACCTGTTTTGCCAATATAATTTCACATCCAAGAGAGAAACAGCAAGGCCTTGTCCGGAAATTAAACTTGTATTTAAAACAGCACTCTATGTCGCTGAGTGCGTACCTGACAATTTTACTTACTTTTCTGCTACTGAATGCAAAACAGTCTTCGTCCTCCACTTCCTTTGCGTTTTTGCTGTTAATTAGCAAGTCTAGAGACGAGAAAGCATATTAAAAGGAGTCAAAAGGAGGCAACTTTCTGATGATAAAAGAAGATGCCATGACAGTTGTTAAAGAAATCCCAACACAACTTAGCTAATTATATCTAGAGGTCTCAATTTGTTACTTTTGATCTAGGATTATATAGCTTTCTTTCCTCTTGTTAATTGACTAGTTCAGAATATCCTGAACATTATATCATCTTTGATGCAGCTGCCTTCATTCCCTTTCATCTGTTTGCAGAACTCCATTTAACAACACTAGCAAGAGTTATCGACAGCTGAAGTCTTGACAGTTGTCAGTGAGAGTGCCAAAGTTGTCTTTGACACTGGCTATCAATCATAGCAGCTTCTGCTGAAAGATAAGGCTTCCCCAGTTGGTCTTTACAGTTTTTGGAAAAAGTTGGGGATAAGGTATCTCATGTTCTTTCTTGACCCTGATATCTGTATTCCACCAGGTAGCAAATGGCTCACAATGAAAAAACTCCCATAGTGTGCTGTTAGGATGGGTCTGAGATTGCTAATACTAGATGACCAGTACAAATCACACAAATTAGATGACATGGGAAGAGCATCTTTAGATATTGCTGACCTTGTTCTTATCTTCCAGTATGTTATCATCATGTTTTCCAAGGCCTTTCCTCTTAGATTCTCTCCTGAATGATGACACTTGTATGAGGTGTTTGCCGTGCAAACTAGTTTTGTGTTAATTTGTTATCTGAGGATCTTAAGACACGAAGGTTTATAGCACCTGTATTATTTGCTGTATAAGAGAAAGTGTTGCTTGACTACAGGTAAACCGTGTGCAAAAGCATTGCCATATTTCAGGAAAGAATTATTCTTTTCCTTATATTTATTTTATTTTATGGATCAGTTTTTTCAGCTTACCCTGCTGATTTGGAAATGAGGAGAGTTAGCAGCACTTTGCCAATATCACAGATTTTAGTAATACACTTACTAGATGAGGAGTTCAAATAGCTTTCCTTTGGCCTCCTGAATTTTACAGCTTTCACACCTTAAGAAAAACCCACACCTGTCTGAAAAAGCTATTTCTGTAACACTGTTCAACCCAGATAGAAGGAGAACTAGGATTTATAGCCCATCAAAGAGAGATTTAAAGCTGGCCTTCCCTGCTGCTGTCTTCAGACATTCACCTTTACTTCAATAAAGCTCTACTCTTCTTGCCATACAATCCCTCCCCTGGCAGGATGTAAAGACAGAACTTGCTTTCACTGTCAATAAGTACTGCCAGTCATCTGTTAAATTAAAAATTGTTGGAGAGTACGTCCCATGTTCTCCCTGTCCTTTGCATTGGTGATTCCCATGCTTGCCCCTCCATGGTGGCGGTGATGATAGGATTGAATACTCAGGTAGGTCTGGTGCTGAAAATTAACTGTTATCTCCACTAGACGTGCTCTGATAGGCCAACCTGCCAGCTATGGCACCAAAGTGGTTCTTTTCTGTGACCATTTACAGTCAAAACCAAAACCAACTCCACTACTATCACTGTAGAGAGAATAATATTCAGAGCCAGGTACAGGGATTTGATGGATGTCCAGTCCATTAGGATCACCAATTATTCTTGGAGTCTTTTGGCAGACCAGCCGGCAAGACCAATGCTTTCATGTGTTGCTTCTTAAAGTACAATGCCATAACTTAGAGACTGACTAAAAGCTTCTAAAAGTCATTTTACAGAGAGCAAAGGAAAGAAAGGTTTGTAACTCTATTTTGCCTCAGCTGGACAACAGAACTTAATTAATTCTTATTTTCAGATTTTTTGTATACTATTATCGACCAAGACATCTTGATTTGGTTCTTTTCAGTCTTACAGGACAGTAAAAACAACTCTTTTCACACCTTCCCACACCAGTTCCACTACAGACAACAAATATATTGTTAGTGTAAGCAACCAGTTAATGCTTTCAGAGCTCACTGGAGCCTGGATCCCCTCTGGCTCTTACACAGGCTACGGTAGCAATCTGTCTCCAAGACCTCGGCAACACAGAACAGTTAATACAGCACATGGGATCCCTGCAAAAGGCCAGGTAACAAAGGGACAACTCTTCTCCTGAGCTAGCAGAAGCTGCCCCTGTGCTATTCCTTTAGGGCCAGGACACAAGAATAAATAGTTTTCTGAAGCTCTAACTCTGGCAATCCTTACTCCTCCTGATGAATGGTTGTTTCATCCAGTCCTTTCTTGTCCTTCTCTAGTAGTTACCCAGTTGCTTGCCTTGCTCTTTCCACCTTAACATACTCATTTTTTCTTTACTGGACTTGGAAAAAACATTAGGCAGACGTTAACCAAAAACAAAGATAAAAATATGTTTTGGGATAATGCAATGTCCCCTAAACTTTTTGTTCACTGTTAAGAACTTCCTTTTTCTTTTAACTCTGTAATCACAATTAGTAATTCTATAAATGTTATGTACAGCATCTGACTTCTCAAAAGAAGGAAAGATTAGTGTGAACAGTTTTAACAGCTTTGACAGAGATTTTATGCCTACAAGGACTGTAATACATGTACAAGTATAATTTTCACATGCGGAACAGAAGCTGAAAATGAGGATAGAGGCGCTGCACATGCAAGCAGAGCATCATGGCTTTGGAGTCTATTAGGAGGAGTGCTTCTAGCAGCAGGAATTGCAATCAGCTGTCTTATCCATAAATATTTTGTGATATACAGCTCGTGTTGTTCTCTTAAATTTAGGGTATAGACCTTCTTTAAAGAGCAAATAATCTATGACATTTCAGTGAGATTTGTTTTACTGAAAGCCTTGCTACAAAGAAGGATTTTTAAAGCAGCTAAATAAAGTAGCCACCTCATTTTGTCTAATGCATGGATGATGTGACTCAGCTCTGCTGGCAACAACTACCTTCTGAAGGCTGAGTTAATTTATAGCTTCATAAAGAACAACTGATAATGTCCAGTGCTTATACATTCTGTTTCTGATATTTTATTGGTCAGTGTAGGTGTCTGAATGGTGATTTCCCACTGCCAGTTCCATTGACTAATAGCTTGTGAGTGCTTTAAATATTAAATATAGCTGGAAGATTCGTTTTCCACAAGCAGGGGGAATCCCATTGTTTTAGCCTTTGCAGGGTTATTATATTATGAATAATTGAAGAAGCTGAATGTAAAGGTTAAGGCTCCAAGCAAGTCTCCCACAGATCTAAGAAGAGTTGGCTAAAAGCAAATGGAAAAAAAAAAAATCACCCAAAGTTTGACGGTTTGTTTCATTAACATTTAAAAATTGGTATTAGTCTCATAACCAAATTATAGTGCTCAATAAACAAATCATGAAAGCTGATCTGGAGACATTCCACGTACTGATGCCATCAAGATTTCCAATAGTCTGTTTAGTTTTCTTGGCACAAATCCTAGGAACAGAAATAATTCTGATCATAAAGGGCAGGGGCACGGGCCCAGGGAGATTGGTGAAGCAAGGCTTTGTAAGGACACAAAAACCACCTCAGAACAAGTCAGCTCTTCTAAAACTAACAATGAAATCAACTGGATTAGAAGCAGAGACTTCCAAACATTTCCTGATTGATATGTAGCTCTTGGCTACAAGCTCGGGTGTGTTTTCCCCAGTCTCAAACACAAGCTTGTGCTCAAAATTGTTCCACTGTAAACAAGGATGTGTTTACAATACCTTTAAAGAAATGGATCCCATGTTTAACTGAAGATAAACATGTTTATCTGGAGAAACATATTTTTCATTGAAGGAAGTGTCAAACTGCTGAAATACAAAACCGCAAAGGTAAGTGTCACTTCTGTTGCACCAGATGTAAAATGGCTACAAGGTAGAGAGGACTGGTGGTTTGAGCTTGGCAATAGATTATTTCCCAGCACTGAAGTGGCAGAAAGTTCTCTCCTTCCTGTGCCAGAGATCAAGGAGTTTTAAACTTTGGATCGGTGCTAAGAAAGCAAACACTTTTTGTTTAACTGTTGTGAAGCAATGCGGATCAGACATAATTTCACTGTAAACAGATTTTTTTCACTAGAATTGTGTTTCCTTTCTTCCAGCCTAGCTTCATTACTTACTAGAGCAAGAAAATAACATTGGCATACCAGCCATTTCTTTAAAATAGAGTCACATTAAGAACACATTAAAGAAACCTAACATCTTCTTTAAGGAATGAACAGTCAGGTATTATTTTAAAATAACAAGGAAAGCACCACGCTGGAAGAAACCACAGGGTCTGGGTTTGCATAGGTTTGACATTTTTCTTTTGAAGTTGTTTGCTTTTGGTAAATGAGATATTCACATAAATAATCGTTGCTGTTGTCACCTAATGCTAGATCTTAAACTCTTGACTTGCTTTTGTTTTGAGCATTTGACAGTGTTCTCCCAGTCCTCAGAGGAGTATATTGAGGCCAAGTAAAGTTTCATCCATAAAAATTAGTTATGTTGCTCTGGTCATCAACAAAACAGCTTCACGTCTTTCTACCAACATATTCACTGTTCTGTCTTTTCTTTAAACATGCAAAGACTTTTCCCATAAAGTTCTCCATGCTGAAAAGTTCTTGTAGTACTGACAATAGGATATGATGATTTCAACTGTGTACAACTCTTGGTGAAATTCAGCAAACTATAGAGGAATTAGAATAGACTATCACACACCATTTAAACTGTAAGGAAAATTTAAACAGGCAAATAATTTTTTTTTTTTTTTAAACTAAAACAACAAAGAACAATGTTTTTGTACAAGATCCTTCCTGTCCACAGCAAGTTCAAGAGCAGCACTGGGATTACTGGCCCATTGACGTCCACTAGCCCATGTTGTCCTTTCTATTTTTGTGGAATAATCAGAAACGATATGGTGAGAAATTAATAGCGTCTTAAACAGAATCAGTCATCCACCACTTCTGCCTTTGCAGGCCAGTTTGTGCAGTCATTTTTCTTTTTCTATTTTGGAGCAAGGCCAGGCGGCTCTGCAGAGTGAACCTGCATCTTATGGAACATCCCTGCGCTGCCGGGCTCTTCCACAACCACTCCTGTGAATTTGATTCTCCCTGTACATTTGGTGATGGAGGGAAGCAGATGGGCTGCATTTACAGAGCACCTCTGTTTTGCCCTGGGTAGACCCCAGAGTACTTCAGAGATTTAACATACATCAGCAGACGAATGACCCCAGGCCATGAGAGCAAACGAGCATTACTGAATGCGATTCTATCAATTTCAGTTAATATACTGAACGCATACAAATAATTTGCTGTGATGCTGTGAGAGCTAGCGAGTAGCTCAGGCAGGGAACAATTCTATTTGAATTACAACTGTCTTCTTTTCATCTTAATCTCTGAAAAAATTGATGAAGTAAGCCCTGCAGGCAAACCATGGATGATAGGGTGCCCATGAGCCTGATCGGATGCCATTAGGCTAACTCTTTGCATTAATGTTTAAAAAGCCAGTGAATCTGTTGTTTTGTTTAGCTGTATGAACTTTTTCACGTGACAGCTGTTGGATACTGAGATTAATTGATGGATTATTATGTGTCCTCACAGCTTCAAACATATTAACCTTGAGTAGCCTTTTACAGTTAATCTCAGCTGAAAAGGCATATTGCGCTAAAAATTCTGAGAAAAATCAATTTTCTCCTTCTTCCCTAGCAGCATTTATCAGACACCAAATTAGAAAAGAATTATATTTAAAGGTTGTTTTCCTGGAGTTGCAACCTTTTCTTCTTTCAATTCCTCTTATAGCTAAAGCTGACAAAATTGTGACTAGCTTCTTTTTTATCAAAGGAGATATATTTTATGGAATACAGTAAAAACATAGATTAAGTATCCCTAAATACCGACTCTGCTGTTAGACCACTGATTACTGGCACATCCTATGTTTTCTTCCACACGTGGGTCCCCAGCATGGGAATATAACAAGGGCATGAAGGGCCCCACAGAGGAACAGCCACAGAAATGCAGCTTGTTTTGCTGCACAGATTTCCACACAGTTATAAATGGCAGAGATGTAAACCAAACAGTTTCACCATCCATTACAGGAAGAGGGAAGACCAAAGAAAATAATTTACCACTTTGTAGGCTGAATGGTTTCCTCTTGCCCTTCAGTTTTATCCAAATATGTAGCAGGGGAAGGAAAGACCTCAGGAACATTAGCTTGGTGCTTTTTCTGTTTTGTTGTTTGGTGTTTTTTTTTTATTATTTTGTTATTATTTTATATAGGGACTGAGCTATTGTAATGTTTCTGATAACAACTTTTGTATGACTTCTGCTAATGGAGTCTTAGAGTCTATAAAAATAATCTGTGAGTGCTTGATGTAGGTCTCGGGTGCTCCCCAGCAGGGAGTCAGGAGACCCAGTGCTGCTTGAAGCTGGAGCAAATCCCATCAGGTTTCCCAGCCCTGTGCTGCAGGGGGCTCCCCCTGCTAAATTCTGCTGCCAGGTAGGCGTTTGCTTTCATGTCTTCTTTCTGTGCTCTGGTTTGGGGTAACCCTCTTTTCAGGCACTGTAAGATCATCCTTGTCAGAAAAAAAGTCTTAAACCTTTCCTTTCTGTCTAGCATAATCGTAACTATACCTGTTACATGCCACAAAATCTTGATCCTTTCCTTTCTGTCTAGCACGATTGTATCTATATCTATTGTATGCAACATAATTTGTACTGGAAAGCAGAAAAATGTGCTTCAAAAAGCACGTTTTTCACTTTGAGAAATAAAGACAGGAACAAGCTTTGAGCAGAATCTGCCTCAAGTGTTCTGGGTGACGATTTTCCACCAGCCCCTTCCTCCAGACACCTCCTAGTCAGTGCTGAAAAAGGTCTGTACATTTCTTGCTGGAGAATAGACTTCACTGCTTTCCTAGCTATGCTTTTCTTTACCATAGTGAGACGGAAATTTTACTTATATAGGAAAAAGGATTCTCCAAGATATCCTTCCTTCCTTTGAGCCGTGTGTGGGATTAATCGCAACCCCTCCCTGTTTCTCATGACTGTCTTCCCTGCAAGCAGTCTTTTTCTTCAGTCAGGCGTTTCTTTTCTGTATATGCTTCCTTCCTCTGAACTCCTTGTGAAGCTGTTTAAGACACCACAAAACTCAGATATTTATAGTCACCTTAGAGCTTACACGATCTTTCTCAAGCCAGTGGAATTAGAAACTCTAAAAACAAACCAAAAATATTCTCCTTTTGATGTTAGGAAAAGCCAGAAGATAATTGCTAAATGTGTGACTCTTACCATAAACGTAGTTACTTTTTTGGGGGTACAAAATACAAAATTTGCTTGACTTTTAGTGCCACAGAAAGGCAGTATACCGCAGGACATAACTATCAGATGTGATCCGATAGGGATCCAGTTGGGTGGGTTTCTTGCTATTCTTCGACTGTAGCTGTAGTCCTGCCCTGTTTGACACTTGATATTCTTATTGTCAAAAACAAATTCTTGGGAAACTGTTTTCAACTGAAAATGCATCCTGCAGGACAAAAAACTGTTTAGGCAAGCATTCGTATTGCCCAATAATGTTCTCTAGCGTACCTCAAGAACAAAAAGCGAAGTTCCTCATAAAACTTTCATGTAAGTTATGTGACAAGCATGGGTGAGAGGACATAAAGAGGTGATTTATCCACAACCCCTTCTCCCTAGGAACTCTGAGCACTTAATAAAGAGAGACAAGTACCATTTCAGAGTTGCAAAGCAAGAGAAGATGAAGTGTTTTGTCCGCAATCTCATAAGTCAATGATGGAAACATAATCAGACCTTAGGTCTTCTAGGAATGCCTTCCTTGAGAAAGAGCCAGAGGGCTGAAGGCTGTGGTCTCTAGGTGCTCTCCTACAATTGCCTCCATACCTTGGAATTACATCTTTATCCTCTGCTTACACTTCAGTGTTTCCTATAAGTTTATTTTGTTTAAAAATTCTTTCTGTTCAGTGCGTTATAGATGGGTGCGAGTGATTTTTAGGGGCTGCCCTTCTGTACCTATGAATTATGTGCAAGTCTTGTAGGCATAGGTGAAAATGCACTAACAAGGAAATGCTGTCTGTGAGGCTGTCTAGATACAATACACCCATATCCAGCTTCAACTGGATACCTGCCAGCAAACAAAGAACACCCTGCTTATCAATACATTCATAAAAGTTACCTGACCATTTATTTGAGAGTAAAAAAAACCAAGGAATGACAGCTCAAAACGAGCAATGAGAAAAGAGCAGAAATTACCTGGGAATAGTATGCCAAGAAAAGAGCACAAAGATGGAATACAGTACTGTGAGTGCTAGGTAACATAAATGTTGGACCCATTGAATAATTCACAGAATTACTTTGTATATCCATTCATGAGTGTGGAGCTTCAGATACAGTAAAAATATTCTGAAGCTGAAAAACAAGTGAATAAAAATGCAATAGTATCATTTTAGACCAACAAAGTTAAAAGTTATTTTTGAAAATGTTGCTTCCTAAAAACAGCCCAAATTTCACAGGCAACTGAGTGAACATAAATTAGCTTTGTCAGGCTGGTTTACTTCTGGGAAGACTTTAGTTTTGTTTGAGATGCATAACTCAGCAATTAGAGGTGTTTCTTTGTAAAACCAGCAACGGCAAACTTCTTGCATATGGACCACTGGGACAGTTTTCAAAAGCAGAAATTTTTTCTCTCTTATTGGGAGCCACATTTTCTTTGAACCAACAGCAAAGAGAAAAATGAGTCTCTGAACTGATTGTCATACAATCAGAGCCAGCTCCCATACTGTATCCAAACTGGCTTAGAGCCTCATTTATAAAGTGCTGTTGACACTTTCACCTGAAGACTGAATACTCTATGTACTAAAAATCCCCCTAGATTTTATAAGAGAAATGTATACAGTGTCAGCAAAATTCTGAGGACTCTCTTAAATCTTTAAGAGATTGCCTTCGCAGGAGCTAAGAGAGGGCACAGAAATTACTGACCAAGAAATGGCATCAGAATACACTTAAAAGAAAAAGGAAAAAGATAGAATGGTCCACAGTCCCTTTTTTACTGATTTGAGAAAGCTGATGAGGTCTTTAGCTGCTGTAGTATGGATAACATAAATGCATTAGAGAAATGAATTTCTATGGTTCAGCGAGATTCAGAGATAATGGCTTAGCATCATTTTTCAGATAGCCAGTTACTGACTCCAAGTTGCCATAAAGCTCTTTAAATGCAATTCGCGTGCATGAATAGGGTGATACAGCAGGATGGACTGAATTGAAGGATCTGGTTAACTGGGCCCAGCTTCCCTGCTGTCGTCACCTGGGCTGTGCGGTTTGTGCCCAGCCAGCACGGAGAGGGGACAGCTGCCTCTGCTCACACATGCTCAGGTACTGCCATCTGCCACTCTGAATCTCTGGAATAGTTCAGCTTTCACAGCACCATCTGCACTGAAGCCTTTCTAGGAACTGGTTGTGTTTTGAGACTGCTTGGTATCCCTGTGTCCTCCCCCCATTCAAAAGGTGGATGCTATTTTAGGAGGAGAAGCACAGTTAATGAAGGCTTTTCCAGACTACTACACTAAAAATATCTCTCTCTTCATGCTTCTGAGCTGCAAAGAAGTTAAATCAAATGCTCCCGAGTGCTGGCCAACTACATGGCTTGGGCCCATAGGGTGGGTGCTTTCAGAGACTGTGACAGCTTGTTCAGGTTTTCCTGAAATGTGACAGGTTGCCGAATACAGCAAATAAGAAGGTCCGATACAGGTGGTGTTATTCTGTTGTTTTTATAGAAGAGTTCTGTTTCTGCTAAAGAAATACAGAAAATGTGTCCTAAGGACATTGTTATCAATGGTACATCAGTACTTCTTTTTCTTTGCTGCCGCCAAAACATACCCACAATGTGTAAGGCAGGCCTGGGAAATACCTTTTTCACAGTTACCGTAGTGTCGGATGCACCCTGGAGAGGTAAAATGGCACTTACTCCACCACCTGGGTGCCAACAGGTCCCCATGCCGTTCAAAAGTTGGCAGCCCACTGAGCACTGTCAGGGAGGTATCATGGTGGTTTCCTAAACTTGGTCTGACAACCTGAAAGTGAGCCCATTAGCCCAGGCACAGCCCCAGGGCAGGCAAGGGGGATAAGGGATGCCCTGAGTAGCTGCCGCCTGGGTGCTGCTGATCATCAGCTGACCAAAATGACACAGGAAACTTAGTTACTTAAATTTGACCAGGTTGTTTGCTGTATCCATTTTTGGCATACTGTCTATGTCGCATTTCTTAAATGCAAAATAGCCATGCATAAGCTTTTCATATCAAGGTACCTGTGTGCTCTTGGTTTATAAACAGTTTAATACTGTGTAAAAAAGACTTCCTACCTGGCTGCGGATAGTTATGCCTTTAAATTATCCTTCAAATCTGGAAAAATGCTGAAGAAGTAGGTATTAATTACAGAAGAAATATACATACCACTACAAAGAGACCACGCAGCTTGTCTGACAACTGGAAAGCATAGTTTCTAAAGGTGCGTAAACAAGGCTAATGTGAGTGTCTGTTAGTGCATGACCATTGGGTTTTACACATTCAAAAATTAACCCTAGTAAACAAAAGCAAAAATCTAAAAGTAGCAAAACTTATTAAGAACTCGCAAACGTCACTATTCAAAGTACGCTTACTATCATGATATAGAAATGCCACATAGGGCTCTTGCACATGAGTAAATTGCAAAAGGGCTGATGAACATTTAAAATCCAGCTCTCTATTCCATTAAACCCATTTTATACCCATGTAACACCATTATTGTTAATAATGAATAGTAAATAGGCAAATCCATTTGAAAACAATCTGTTGATGAAAACGAGTGCAAGTCATGCAGTTAATAACCTCATTACAAATAAAACGACCTCAAAGGAAGAGCAGGATTCTATTAAACAAAAAGGTTTTTGTTCATGATGATCTCTATCACGGTTGTATCCTGAGATCCCTGCTAGACGCTGTAGGTATAAAATAAGAGCTTCTGCCTCAGGAAGCAAGCAGCCTAAGAAGGACGAATCTAAGATACATATCAGTGAGGTGACTTGATTGAAAACGCACTGACTGCAGAGCGATCAGAGAAGAGGAGGCAAAGGGAGCGAGCATATGCAGCAAGCTTTCAAATGGCAAGGTTTTAACTACTGCTCTTCATTTGCAGACTTTTAGTTTAATAATAATAAGGCAATTAGCTGTTTTTTCACAGACAGGATGCCCACGAGTGTAAAGTGCTAGTTTCACTTAAAAAATGGAGACGGTCTAACAGGGTCATAAAGGACGTACAGTTTGCTTTGGCTTAATCAGCATATCTGGAATTTCCTGGGTAAATATTATAGTGCCGACACTTCTATCTGCATTAATGTACGAAATAATAGCTCAATCAACAAAGGAGAATGTGAAATATTCCAACACATAGAAATTAATAAGATTTCTAGATGGGAGTATGAAATCTGTTGAACAGCCTGGTAATGTATTTGGATTTATTTCAGAGATATTCATTATCTCTGGCCAGACAACAGTGAACTACATTTAAACTGATTTTTATTTCACGAGCAGTAAAATGTTATGGAAAGATAACAAAGTGCGATCATTTAGACTAATATTTCAGATAGGTCCCACAAAGGCAATGAGCATTTATAAAACATTTTCTTTTGGCAAGATATAAATTTTAAGTTAAATTAATTTACTTGAATGCTTGACAGACAGATGAATGAGGTAATCCAATATGTGCAAGTGTCTTGGAGATGAGAAAAGAGCCTACGAATCGTAACTGCTCAGGTATGGGTTTAGGTTAAGTGCAAGAGGGGAGGGACTCACCACACAGGGACACCTGAGAAGTGCAAAGGGATTCACCACCCCCTCAAAGTACAGGAGAAGGTGAATGGCAGGTTTTTCTTATCTTTTCTTCCATTCTGTTACTACCTTCCCTTCTGCCTCACAGGCACACTTCAGCAGTAAAAAAGGTGAAAATCTATTATTTTGCCATGCACCTTCACGCAGGATTATGGTTTGAATTTTTGGTTATTTTTTTAAGTTCTGCTCCCCTTCCACTGTTCTAAATATGTGATTTATGTTCTGATTTGGTATCTCCATAGCATATCTACTCTTCTCCTCAGTTGATCTCTCTACCGCAGACCAGTCAAAAAAGGACCTGACATCAATTTAACTGAGAGTAAACAAGGGTCTACTGTGTTCACGCATTTGACCTGAAGCTAAACCAACAGTGCAACATTTGGGCTTGGGTTGTTTCTGGCAGAAAAGAAGAAAACCTGCCTGGCAAAGACACAAGAAAACTTCTTCGGGCTTCAGAAACCAGTGACTGAAGTATATTCTAAGCAGTACTAGAAGATCTTCTTAAACACACAATTTGCTCTGATTGCATATCCTCTCCATAAAGACGTTACTTTCAGAATAACAGCTTAAGAATTTAGAGACCCATTTTATTTCTTCTCCACAGAAGTAAAATAACCAGTTTATTATAATGCCTGAATACGACCACTAGCAAGCAAGATAGTTGCTTTTGCTTTGTTATCCTGAAATCAGGGAATTTACTTATATTTTCTTAGCAGGACGTTGGTTTCTCTAATGAGCAAGTCATCAAGGTTGTGCAATATCTTTCTGGAAGACCTACATTTTGAAGGATGCCTGCGTAACACTTTCATTTGTGTTCTAGGATTATCCTGTTAGCCTTTATATTAGCTTTGAGAGAGTCTATTCAAAATGTTGGTTCTGACAGGACATAAATCTAATGTTTATATTTTCAAAATTTATGTTGTCACTTTTCTAACAGCTATCTAACAGATAACAAAAGGCAGGTTCGCTGAACAACCTTAATAAGGAGAGGCTTTAACTAACTTGAGAGCTGCAGGAAAGGTAACATAGCAGGACACAGATGCCCCGGGTCCCCAGATTTACTTATAAGTTAGAAGAAACAACTAGGTGGGCAGCTATTTTTTATTCGAGCCTGACAATTAGGGAGGAAATGCCTGAGATGCTAAAAGCAGAATGCACTTTGGATGAAATATGTCGTGAGCAATAGCACTCAACACCAGGGAAGGAAATGATGGTAGGGTGAGGAGGTCAGGCGGTGGCACTCCTGCAGAGGTGGAGGAAAGGAGAGCAGAAGCCATGGGCTGCTGCGGAGGGAGCAAGGCCACCTAGGCAGTCTGTCTAGCTCCGTTGCCACAGGAGCAGGCAGCGAGCACATGATGGATGACAAGGAGAAGGCTGAGTTGCCCTTTTGCATTAGTGTTCACAAAATTTGAGACGAGCCACTTAACACAATTAATATTAGCAGGTGGGTAGAGAGCAGGGCAGAACAGTTAAAAGGCATGTTAGAGAATGGATAAATGGACTGTATTGAAGTCAGTGGGGCATGCTGAAATGTACCCTAAAGCCAAAGGAATCTCTTCTGAATCATTATCCTTGAGAAGTCACGGGAAGCTGGTGAAAGGCAAGCACTGTACTTTCCCTACCATAGAAAGGGTCCAGGGAATCATATATCAGCTTGTTTCATACCCTGAAAGAAGCCAGAGCAAATGTTAAATGATCAATTTGTAAGTACATAGAGGATAGTAAGGTGATACAGTGGACATAGCAGTTTTCATGTATATCGAAAATGCTTAAAAAGAGCATAGTGGTTAATTATTCTCCAAGGTTATTGAGGGTGAAACAAAGAATAATTCGTTTGTTTCACAGCAGGGAAAGGTTAGAGGCTAGACTGGAGTTTAAAGCAACTTTCTAGTTAATAACACAGACAGTAAAATTCTACAAGAGTGCCTACAAAGGTTATGAAAATTAAGCTGGAGCTTGTCAGGTAAATATCTGCTAAAAAGCATTTCAATGTGACCTCTCCTACCTCAGAGCAAGAAGATGAAATAGCAAAACATGAGATATCTTCCACCTCTTTATTTCTCAGATTTTCTCTTTCATATATTTTAGGAGAGTATTTTCCTCACACTTTCCAATACATCTGTATTTTTCTTGCACTTTCTCACATATTGATTTCAAAGGCAGTCCCAGATATCTATCTTAACTCTTGCAAGCTCAGAACTTTATGGGGACCTTCAAGGTATTCAATGACTTTAAGACCTCAGCTCATCATTCATAAGATTTTATGAGAATACTAGTTTTCACTTAAAAAAAAAAAAAAAGCATACAGCTCCTATCAAACTTTATAGTCCTTGCAGATATAGAGGAAAACTTGACAAGGTAACCAAAGGGTAATCTAAGACTCAAAAATCAAAGATAATGAGATTCACTTTTTTGTAACATTGATTTTCAAAAGCTTCCTTCTAGTATCAAAAAGAATTTCAGTTAAAAATCTGAAGCAATTCCACCTTTTCTGTAGTTCTCTTACACCGATTTTTACTTATTATATCACAGTGATGTATTTTCATGGGTTTTTTTCCCTATTTTTTTGCCATTTAAATCGTGACTATTTGAGTTTCAAAATTTCAATAACTAAGCCCAGATTTACAAAAAAACCAGCCTCTCACTCCACTGACCTTGTTTTGCATCTGCATCTACATGTGCAATTTTATTCATTTGATCTAAATCAAGATACTCTCCTAAACATCATTTTGTTAATCCATTATCTAGGTATGCCTCCTGAACATGAATACAAATGATGCAGAATCTGACTTTATAAATAACTGACGTAACAAAACATTTGGGTGCATGATCATCTTCAGCATGAGGATACCAGTGCATGCCTAATGTCCAACAATTTGCAGGACGATGACCTGATGAGTAATATAAATGATGAGATTTGTAGCTGCAATTAACTGTTGCCACCACCAAAAAAAAAAGCAGTCATGCATTTGAGAAGCCCAGAGAAGATCTGCGTGCTGAAGGAAGACAGGCAGAAACATCTTAAAAGAATGAGGCTCAGTTCTTCTCATATTTACAAAGTGTTCCCTGTCAGACCCCATCTGATCTGTCAGATGTAAAACCGTTCTAGTCCTAAGTCAACTCTTACTCTGGAGAACTTGAAGAACTGTCAAGCAGCAACCAACGTGACATCCATCTAAGAGAGTGCTAGGGTCGTGCAAGCAGAGTAATATAATTCTTTATGTATATAAAATCTATAACTCGTGCAGTGCTTTTTAGGCAGCTTGATTATTGTTTGCTGCGATAATCCTAGAAAAATGTTAGTCTGAAAAATAGACTTAATTGTGCACATCAGACGGGAAAGTGACCAAGGACTGCATTATTTTCCTTTCTAACTTCAGCAGACTATGTGATAACATTGTTTTAAACATTGTTTTGTAGGAGAGAATATTTCCATACTACGTGTGGGTGAATTAATGAAGTGTTCTCTGACAACTAGATAACATGGGAGAAGATTAAGAGCATTTTTTCTTTGCACCATATCAGTCCCTCAGAAACAACAACATTATATTAATTTTGTGAGTAGAGTTAAACTCTATCATCATCACTTTATTTCAAGCATGACACTTTCCCTGCAGGCAAGAAATGAAGACAAGGTAATGCGGATGCTTGTTTTTCACTGAACTTCCTCCATGCTCTCCACCTCCAGATCCTCTTTTTAAGACTATTATCTTCATTAATTCATCATCAAATGCAATAGAAAGTCTATTTGACTCTGGGAAAGGAAGTGATGAAGACAGGTGTGTTTTCCTTTTAGTATTAAAAATCAGTATTTTTAAGTGTTCTAGCCATTTTGGAAAAGCAGGGCTCCTGCAGCAAAATATTGGTGCCTGAGAAGTATTGTGCAACCTGAGAGGAAGAGGCTGTATGCTGCTGAAATGTAGCTTATGAATTCAGCAGCTTTCATAACACTGCAATGATGTTGAAGGACTGCTGAACTAATCAATTGCCGCGTGTAACGGTCTCAGAGGAACAGCTGCACAAATAGATTGAACATTACTGAGATCACAGGTGCTGGGATTTTAAGTCAATCATCTGTGCAAGCATAAACATTTAAGGCCAGCGTCTCACATAACACCCTCTCAGACAGCGTGGAAACAGGCTTATCACAGTCATTTTAGCCATTTCTTACACTAACAACCTATACTTTCTAAAAGTCTTATCTGCAGAGCCAGAGTGTAATGCTAACAAATCTCTCTAAAAATCAATTAGGTTAGATCCCAATACTGGAAGAATTATTTGTGTAGAAAAGCAACAACTGTAAGAACAGGAAGTGTTCTCATACTGAATACCTTCTCCTTGCTTTCTGGTGGTTTTTTTTTAACCTGGAAAATGCCCTGCATAAGAAAGGATGTGTTTCTATCATGAAATGGAAAGAACAACATGGCAGGTGCATACTCAATGGCAGTATATTCCTGGTATGTGTCACAGAAATGCAAATGACCGCTTTTACATTTATAACCGTCAAACATGTCGTGTTAAATGATGAAACTAATTAAGAAATTATGATTTCTTTTTTACTCAAAGCAGAAAAGCAGAAAAAACCCAGCTCCCAGAAGAATGAATCTTCGAAAAGCCATTATAAGCTATAGTACCTTGCTCCTCAAACTATCAGTTCAGAGGAAGAAGTCAGCCAGGATATAAAGCCCTGCATCTTTTTATACTATATTCCACAAAAGAATTTATACTATTGTGCAATTAAAAGCAGCATGATGATGTGTATCAAATGAGATAGAATAACACTTGGAACAAGCCGGTGCTAATCACGATGAGACACACCGATACCTGCAAAGCCATTGGTACCCACCGAGCATCAGATCCTCCATCACCCCATTGCCTGCCATAGCGCAGAGGAGATGGGGAACATTGCAAAAAAGGAACAGCAAATCCCTGCGTGTTTACCTGACCTTGCTGCAGATGTCCAGGCAAAGTGAAGGAACACAGACTAAGGCCCTAAACAACTCATTCTAAAATCTAGCAGAATTGGTGTATTTTCTCCCTGTGCCTGTAGAAGCGGTTGGTGAAATCTTGAGTGCCACTGCTTTTGAACACGCCCCAAAGTATCCTCTGTGAACTTAAATAAGTTATTATTAATGTTCCAGAATTTGACGAACTCTTCACAAAGGACTGAACTACATTTGCAGGGAATTTACAAAACACAGCTAAGATTCACAGGATATATCATACTATTTCACAAGACTTCCGGTAATCAGGACTAATCTGGAGCCAAGTTCCAACATGGCTGAAGTCAGACTGAAATCCTGTTCGCTTCACTATATGCATTATTTTTCCAGCTGTACACACAGGAGGCTGCTAGAAAAGCTGCAGCACATCCCAAGAAGAGGGAAATAAAATGTGATCATTCATCGTTCTGCATGAAGGCCAGAGTGCAACCAACCTCTCCAGAGGCACGAGGGTTATCTGTGAACATAGAGGGAGACGTGCTGCAAGCCAGTCATCAGGGTTTTCCTGACGGAATCTGAGTCTCATATGGTTCCTTATGACTAATTAGCTAATAGATACCATAAATGAAGGCAATGGTGTGAAGGTTGTAAAAGACAAGCCACAAAAGTGCTGCACTGACAGAAAATGCCGAGTTTGAGGAAGAATGCCAAATATCGCTCTCTCATGCAGTTAAAGCCTTTGTAACTTGTCAACATCACAATCCTGAATTTAAACTTCATTTTTATTAGGAATGAAGACAAATTTTTCTTTTCCCCCAGTGTCTGGAGATTGCTAGAGGGGAAAACAAGACAGTTTTCTGTCCTTAGTCTTGAGGCTGTACTCAAGCGTTCAGCAGCTGTCCCCCCTCCCCATCTTTTTTGCTGTACTGGAGCAAGTGTTTGGGCAGCTATACTGCGAGACAGATTCGTGTGGAACAAGTGATTCACCAAATGTTGTGGTTTATTTTATAATCAGTTTCATGCCAGTGCAAGGTAGGATATATGACTGGACTGGAAAGCCTAATGGGAGGTAGGAATGAAGTGGCAACTGCTTAACCAACATTGCGGTAAAAGTTATTTGTAGTACTCACATGACTCATTAAAAAAGGATGAGGTTGAGACTGAGCTAGATTAGGTAAGTGGAATGCATTTATTAAAGGCAGCTTTACCTGGTCCGTCTAATAGCATTCAGCTTACCACATATAATCTAGAGCAATCTGAAGGCTGCCCTATATTTTACTGCTAATGCTCAGATACCTTTTCAAATACTCAAGCTCTTTTTCGCAAAGCTCTCCCCCACTCCCACCCCGGAACAGAGAGGATAGGGTGCTGGAGCAGGGGTTCTCCATATCCTGTAGGAATCAGGCTTGGGCAAAGGTGATTAAGATAGCACGGTAAAACCAGATCTCCAGATACTTTGCAAGTTTCCTGCAAGAACAAAACTGCCAAACCACATAGGAGGACCAGGACTTGTATGCTCTCAGAAACACTGTATGAAGTAAAACCACAGTAAATTATTCTTTGACAGTAAATTGTTGAAAATATTGAGTCATCATACCAGATGAGGAGCTGTACTTTTCCTTTAGTGCTGCTTGAGTTGCAGTCTCACTGGATTGGGGTGGCAGGTCCATTTGTACTACAAAATAAAAATTCTTCAAGTTTCTGCAGGATTAGAAGCAACCGGATAAAAAAGTAAATGTCTGAGAGGAATTAGTATGTACCTAAAAACAAAGACTGCTAGGAAATACAGCAGATGCTGTTTGATGGATTTCTCTATGTTATAGAATCATAGAATAGTTTGGGTTGGAAGGGACCATAAAGATCATCTAGTTCCAACCCCCCTGGCATGGGCACCTTTCACTAGACCAGGTTTGCTCAAAGCCCCATCCAAGCTGGCCTTGAACACCTCCAGGGGTGGAGCATCCACTACTTCCCTGGGCAACCTGTTCCAGTGCCTCACCACCCTCACAGTGAAGAATTTCTTCCTAATACCTAATCTAAATCTGCCCTCTTTCAGTTTAAAACTGTTATCCCTCATCCTATTGCTATACTCCCTGACAAAGAGTCCCTCCCCATCTTTCCTGTAGGCCCCCTTTAGGTACCAGGTCTCCCCGGAGCCTTCTCTTCTCCAGACTGAACAACCACAACTCTCTCAGCCTGTCTTCATAGGAGAGGTGCTCCAGCCCTCTGATCATCTTCGTGGCCCTCCTCTGGACTTGCTCCAACAGGTTCATGTCCTTTTTATGCTGTGGGCTCCAGAGCTGGACGCAGTATTCCAGGTGGGGTCTCACAAGAGCAGAGTAGAGGGGCAGAATCACCTCCCTCCACCTGCTGGCCACGCTTCTTTTGATGCTACCCGGGATATGACCTGCCTGTTTACTTAGAGAGTTTAAGAAACCAGAAGAATCCCATCCAAACTCTAAAAATATCTAGATTGATTTTTCTTATTGATATTCAGTAAAATCTGAATAAATTTCTCTTTACTATGATCAGCAAAAGATTATACTAAACACTATATCTTCATGCTCAGATCCATGATCAAGTCATCAGCTGAGATATGGTAGGTCTCCAAAGATTAATCTCACTTAACCTTAAATAATTGTATCTGAGCCAATCACATAGATGCCTTTTAAACTCAGTGGAGCAGGATTCACCTGCTCTGTTTTGAATAGCAATCCCAAGATAAGATGAAGTGCACTCCAGAAGCACCTGTTTCTTTCCATTGACTTTAGCATGAACTTAGACAGCTAGCTCAGATGTAGACCTCTCTAATGCAGAGGTCTAAATTTAGAGCAGTGAATCCCTCCCAATGTGCACTGCAAACCCACGGGACCCTGAGAGTAATTTGATGCAATGAAAGAGAGTTAAGTAACATTGCCGGGCATTTTATGTGCCAACCACACACATGAACAATTGCCGCAGCTCAGCTGACACACGTTGACAACTTAACTTGCTGAGTTGTGGTAACATGATTGTGAGAGTGAGCTGTTAATCATACAATATCCTCCAGCTCCTTGGTTATGCAGAAGAACTGAGAGAGACAAAACCGTTTGGCTTTTTTTTAGCATCCTGACATTGTCATGGATTTGGCAGAAGGAAATGTGGTACACTTGTCATAAAATAATCAACCTTTTACAGCACCACATTATTTCTTATTTTTTTTCCCCCAATCACATCGGAGCAGCTCCAGCTATCCAAACTCTCAGCACTTCTTCATTTCTCTCTCACAGGTATGTGAGGAATCAAGAAGATCAGGTAGCAGACTGATGTTGATTATGGTCGAGCAGCCGAGGTTTGGATTCCCAGCCCTGAACAGGCTATCGTATGTCCAATCTGTTTTCATCTCTCTGCTTCTCTGTGGATTTTCTTCTTATGGGATTTTGCAGCTGTCTTATTGTATCAGCCTTTAAATTATTCTGTTCTTCATGTTGCACTCTTGTACATACTGGCAAAGGGAATGGCATTGAAACTGAGCTTTTTTCCCCTCAGAAGACTCACCACCCACTGTGAGTTCAAAAACACCAAAGTATTTTCGTGATATCAATTTGTTCTGTGATAAACAATGAGAAATGCTTCCCAGAGTCTTGCTTTACCTGGCACTCTAATAGCTGGACATACTCAGTGCTGTCTATGGCCATCCTTCATGGCACAGTAGAGAGTGTTGAACTTAGACTAAAACTAACGTGCAAAAAGCATGCACTGCCCAGTCTTAAAATCCATTCCAGAATATTTTTTTTTCTTATGAATCCTCAACTCTCCTTTCAATTACATTTTACCCTTCCATACTCATCTTTCTACTGAATTCATTCCAAACCTATGTAGCTGAATAGATAAGGCTATAATATCTTGTTATGTACACACACACCTCTCTGTATATCTATATATATGTTAGTCCTTTATGTATCCAAGGTGATTTTTAACATGGCCTCAAATAAAAGCACATAAATGGCCAGTCTGGTTCTGAACACCAGTTGATGTAAATGAACAAGGCTTTTCAGAGCATTTTTTTTCAATAACTTTTGCTGGACCAGAACTTCAGATGGCAGATACTGAAGCAGAACTGGTATAAAATTATAAAATTTGCACTTAGGTCATATAAGCTACATGAATTTAAATCTGAAGGATGCATAGCAGTTTTTGAAGCTCATCTTGAGAGCCCTCAAGAGCTCTTCATGCTGAGGGAGGGGGATCATAATTTACGAGGAATTATAAACCCAGCCAAAGTGGGCTTGCTCATTTGGGGTATTCACAGCAAGGCACTGTCCCTACACACACTTAATGCTTCTGCAGCTTACCTACTTTCAGGACGTGCAGTTGGAGATGATGCATCGGTAGTTTAGTTAAATGGGCAAAACTACACTAGAGCTATACCCCAGATATGGATCTGGAATCACTAATACAAGATTACTCATACCAGCATGAAAGTAGCCTAGCTAGCTGGTGGGAATATTTTACAGTATACAAAGCCCTTAAAACAAGGTTGCTGCAGGATTTATTTTGTCTGTTCAGCCTGGTAGGAAGGGCCTAGGGCAACGAGGAGAAAGAGGGATGAGAATGTGCCAGGTATTAATGTGGATGGGATAATGAGCCAGCACACCTCAGCTGTGGCACTATGCTATTTAGCAACTCCAAGGCAGGCCAGTGTTCCCCACTGCTGCAAGGAGACTGCAACAGCACCAAGCAGTGATGTGAGGGAGACCACGGTCCAAAAAGCTCTGTGCCTCCTCGGTAAATCCACCCAAGAGGAGGACAAAGTGGGATAGGCATTTTCAGAAAAGCTTGATTTAGTGAAAATTCAAATTCACATACCCTTGCCTCGCATGGTAAGGAAAAAATAGCCCTCTCTGTTTGTTGTAGTCAGCATCTGTTTAAAGAGCTCCAGGGTAAATTTCCCAGCAGAGCCATTAGGCAAAGTACTCACTTCTGAGCGTCAGATGGAAAGTTCAGCAACTTTCACCTGAAACCTGCTTCCCTTGAGCAGATCCCACATCTCTTCTGACACGCAAGCAAAATAAGTTTCTTCACCTGATTCTCCATGCATGTTCATCACTTTGTGCAGTTCTGCTGTCCTCCCACCACCCTTCCTGCTTTCTCTCGGGGAAAGCTGTCTCTCACAGTAAAAGCACAAAAGCGATGTGACAAAACTGAAATTTCCCAGGTTTCTGAAGGTGGTCTTCTGCTGCAGGTCATACAGAAAGGAACAAAGGGATGTAACTGCCAAATCCTTGGCTGCTGTAAATGAATAAGATTATGGACATATTTGCTTCATCATTTTCACAGAGATGCCACAAGCTGAATCTTCAGCTGATTCAAATTGAAGTTGAGGATTTTAAGGACCTGAAAGTCAAAGAACAAAAAACCCCAAACATTTTGAGATATCAGGTACCAACTCAACAAGTTTTTCTCAAAGAACATTTCTATTTTATAACATCATGGCTGTGAAACATTGAAAAGAATGTATTTTAAACTGGATTCAAGAGCTCTACAAGCTTATTCTTCTCTTGCTAAAACACCCAGAAATAGTTTTTCAAATGTCATGTGTCAGAAAAAGCACAGTTAACAGGGCAAAAGACATAACTCCTTTTGAAAATACTGCCACTGAATTCCAAAATCCTCTGACCTATGCTCAAAACTGTGCATGCCACTTTAGCTTAATACTGAGCGGTCCAATCCAATAGATAGTTTTAGGAAAATAGAAATTTTTGAAAATGCTAGTTCTGCTCCTCCAGGGGCTTCACAGAGATGAGCTTTTTTGACTCATAGTTAACTGTCAAGTTCAATTACAGTGAAACAATTCAAGTGCTAATGGTACTCCTACTCCATGAATCTTGGTTAAGATGTCACAGAATCACAGGGGTTGGAAGGGACCTCTGGAGATCATCTAGCCCAACCCCCCTGCCAGAGCAGGTTCACCTAGAGCAGGTTGCGTGTCAGTGACTTGCAATTTGGGGCTACCAGGTTCTGCATAAAAATTATCTTTTATAAAACAGTTTTAAAATATTGTAAGTATTTAAAAGTTTTTTTGTACTCCTGCATCACACAATTTGCAGCAGAAGCCAGCTAATGATTCCTGAATTAGAAACATTGCACTTCAGTTTTCCTGAAGTTCGATGGTTAAATATCTGAGTGTTACACCTGAGTAATGCCAAGCAGGGCTCATATCTATAGCTGAGTAACAAGCAGAGATATGAAAGCATATAGCCTTTGTATGTATGTAATATCTTTATAGATTCAGTACTGGTGCTCACATTTATGATGTTCTCCGTCCACACATGAACAATGTTGTCATGAATCCTTAGGAGAAATCGCTTCTGTCAGCCTTGATGCAGTTGTAGCAGAGGGGTGGCAATAAAAAAAGTGTGTTTGAGTGTGATCAAAGTCATCATCATTGGTGACAGTTAGTGGAAAATGGGAGATCTTTGCAAGTATAGTGGAAGCATTTAAATTGAAATATTAGGTAAATACTCACCGAGAACAAAACATAGCAACTGGCATAAATACTGACTGGATTTAATGGTTCCCAAGAGACCATCTTGGACAATAAAATTGCTTTCTAGATTGAAGACCCACTACCTTCATGTCTGGAGGCAAAGAAGAGCATCTGAGGCTGAGGACCTCATTACTGAGCAGGGCTTCATCTAAGATGAGAGATATCAATAAACAATGCAATTACATTAAAAATAAACTAAACTCAATATCTAGAAACAACGTAAAGGAGCGAAATTTTGAA
This sequence comes from Burhinus bistriatus, assembly GCA_013397275.1. Lineage (NCBI taxonomy): Eukaryota > Metazoa > Chordata > Aves > Charadriiformes > Burhinidae > Burhinus > Burhinus bistriatus. The sequence continues at coordinate 488,218 of VYXH01002847.1, read as the reverse complement.
TATGCTGCTTATAGAAAAGGTAGTAAGTAAAATAATGATAAATAAAGCAGCTTAACAGCCACATCTCTTCAACATCACGACACCTGGGGAATACTCCAGATTTGGAGGTTGCAAATAGGGGCAATGGCAGACGTGGTCAGTGCAATATTTTTTGAACTGCCATTCGCCTGACAAATAGCTTTAATTCCACAAAGCTGTACTAAACCACTTTGGTACTTTCAAGTTTTATGTTGAGATGGATTGCCTTTAAAAGAAACAATAGATTTACTGAGTTTTCAGCTTAGTAAAAGGCTTACGTAGATTTCCAATCAGTTTCTATGATTTACAAAACACTCCGCAATAAACAGTCTTTCTATCCAGATTGTGCTGCAACTACGGAACAGCAATTCTTCACACACATTTTCTGTTCAACAGCAGAGCATTTAGTGACACTTCACCTTACAATAACGATGGATAAACTTCTAAACATTCAGCATATGTTTAAAAGAATTTTTCATGCATAAGTTTTTCATACACAATCATTTTCTTGTTTAGCATGTTTGCACAAGTTACACAGGTAAAGAAGCTAACAATATACATTTCTACATCTTGAAAATTTACCATCTATTGACTGACCTCTAGTGGAAACAAGGTAAATTTTGAAGTAATTTTTTAATTGGTATTGGATATTATGAGGACTATGGGATTTTGCAGTGCTAAAAATACATTTAATTTGCATTATGCGCTTGACTGTGTAAAAATACAAAACAAATTGGAGTACATGTGACCTTTCTTCTCAAAGTGTATCCAAATACCTTATTGGAATGGCAGGGTGAAACCAGACCCCAGAACAACAACAGTGATTAATCACAATGACTATTACGCTGCACATTCAGAAGCCAGCTCATAAGTTTTATTCAAACTAAGTAAATCTAAAATGGCAGCATGTGAAATATGCCAATAACACAGACCCAGGCTAACGAAGCTCTGTAATATGGCACAGACCCAGCTACTTACTCTGTGTTGGTCAAAAACACTTAGGCATTATAAATAACCACAAACCCTATCTCAACAACCTCATACATTTTCATCTTTATGCATCAGTTTCATCCATCCACAGATGCCACCTTCCCACTGGCTCCATTTCAACTCCATTCTTGGACAGATGTTGATTCCTCACAAGATCAGTGCTGAGGCATCACCAAAATGTAGCCTTATGTGTTTTCTTTGCATTTTGTTTTCTTCACTGTGTGTTCCCTAATTTCACCTCTCCTGTAGCAATTACTGGTTGGTACTTAAAGAAATAAGGGGTGAATATTTATGCGTATGCACGACATGACTTTCATTCCCTTTTTTGTAGGACCTGAAATAATTGAAAACTTGCTCAATAGTGAGAATGCTGAGCATATTTCTTTGCTACTTATTCATCTTACCCATGTCTGCTTGCCTGATTACTAACGAAATTCCACCTCGTCTCCCCTGACTCTGTCGGATTCCAGATACATCCTTGCAATTAAGCCTTTGGTTCCGTAGCATATGGCTGTTGATGGTTTTGAATGAGAAGAACACAGTAGCATCTGGAGGGCTTTGATTAAAAAATATATTGAATATAAAATAAGCCAAAACAGTTTCTTATAAAGACGCCTCTTTCAGTCAAAACTCTGTTACTAGAGAAAATATTAATGCATAATTTCTAAGGCTGCTGCATCTGAAAATTTCGGGCTTGCTATCTATTCAGCTCAGCCAGGCCTTTCGTGTTTCATTATTTGCCACCTTTTTGAAGCTTGCAGAAGCAATCTTGCACTGCTGTATGATGGGATTTGAGGAAAACCAGAGAATCTGTGTACTGGAAACAGTTAGGCGTAATAGAAGTCTGTAGTATGTAAACATTGGACTTAAAAGAAGAGGTATTTTGGCTTCGTATACATGGAGTCCTCCAGTATTATTAGCCAACGCCCGAGAATACATAACATCTTCCAGTTCAGCTGTATTGCTTTCTCTGATCTTACCTTTCTAACTAGTACCCTGGACCATTCTCCATCTTTACTCTCCCCATACCGCCATCAGACATCCCCTATGCTAAACTGAGTCAGTGTCTCTTCTCCGCTTTTGCTTACCAAGGGGACCCTCTCCAACTCCCGTTCATACAACTCAGCTTCACCATCCTGACACCATTACTTGCATCCTCAGTTCCACCAATGTATTTACAGTCATACATTTCCTTGCTTAACGCAAAAGACATAACAAGCTCACTGTGGGAAGGAACACTGAGTAAAAATACTGATTGATATTTTATTAGGCTTTACAAATACATTCATTAAGGGTATAAAACAAAGATAGCTCCTACTTTGAAGTTGGATGAGACACACTATATTTTTGATTAATTTACTTCACAAATTTTTCTTCACTGTTTTTTATTACATTTATTTTATAAGTGGAGTCTACAAAGTTTGTTTGGTTGATTCTTAAAGGAAACTGTTTGTAGCTGATGGATTTTTGCACTGACAGTAATAGAGAAATACATAGCAGCTCATTCACTGAGGGTCTTGTACATCGTACCAAAGACACTGACAAATGCTGCCGTTTGATATAAGGAGAATAAACTATCTTTGTTTTGTTGAGTTTACTAAAGAGATCTTTTGGGTCTTTTTAGTCTGGAGAAGAGAAGGCTCAGCGGGGATCTCATCAATGCTTACAAATACTTAAAAGGAGGGTGCCAGAAGGATGAGACCAGTCTTTGTTTGGTGGTGCTCAGTGATAGGACAAGAGGTAATGGGCACAAACCGGAACATAGGAAGCCCCATCTAAACATGAGGAGGAGCTTCTTTACTTTGAGGGTGGCAGAGCACTGGAACAGGCTGCCCAGAGAGGTGGTGGAGTCTCCAACTCTGGAGACATTCAAAACCTGCCTGGACGCCGTCCTGTGCAACTTGCTCTAGGTGACCCTGCTCTGGCAGGGGGTTGAACTAGATGATCTCCAGAGATCCCTTCCAACCCCTGTGTTTCTCTAATTCTGTGATTTCACTCTGTTCCTGGAACTGTGGTGATATTTCTGACAGTTCCTCCACTTTTTTATATTTACCATCCTTCCCATTAGCAATAGAGTGAAACTGTAAAAACTAGAATGACACCATATTTAGTAAAGATTTTAACGATGCAGAGAGAGGAAGGGAAGTATTGCTTTAATCCTGGTTGGAGGACTATGTTTTATACAATGTAATTTCATATCATTTGTTGTTCACAGATTATATAAAGATTATGGGAATGAATGTTCAATTAATTAGACTTTTCTGTACTTTGTTAGTTCTAATTCAGACCTTCCCCAAAATTAGACTTCCAAAAACCTTTAATCTCCATTCTTTCTGCCCTTATTGTAGTTATTGTTGAACACTCTGCCTACTGTCCTGATAGTTTTTCCATTCTTTATAGTGGAACAGAGGTCAGATTTCAAGCTGCTGAATACCTTGGACTCCTAATGACTTAAGTGAATGTTAAACATTCACCTTTCAGGTCTGGAAAAAAGTTTTTCACGTTATTTCACCACCATCTATAGGACCTGTTTAGGGCTTAAAAGTGCCGAACAGCTCACGGGTGAGGCTACAGACCTTCAGCTGAAGCTGTTGCATCATCACTTAGGAAAAATGCATCACCTCACAAAATTCACCCTAATGACTGCTGTGAAAAAAAATAAGCACTGAACATCAAGATGCAAGTTAATTCAGAGCTGTCATCTTCACCTGGATGACCTTTTCCTTCTTCATTCAGCAATGATGTCATGTGCAGCTTGGGAGATGTGGGAAAACCCTTTGAGAACAGAGATGGGATGGTCTCCAGCAAGAGAGCGGTAACCCCCTCTACTGCCGAGGTCTTGCATTTGGCCGTGATAGTCAAGGTGGCTTCCTGTGTCTTGAAATCATTATGACAGCAACAAAACACTACCAAAACACAAGAAAAGGAAGTCCTGGTACTGTTTATAACAATTAAATGCTGGTAGGGAGGGCTGCAAATGACTGTTACAGATAAAAACAAGGTTTTGTTTGGAAGTGTTCATTTTCAAAGGAACCCATTGCATCAGATATAGAGGAAATATAAATAAACAGCCACAGGTACATTTGCTTGAATCAAACTGGTCAGATCAGAACTTCTTTGCCTGCAGATGCAAAAGCTGCAGTACAGTCATCTAAATGATCTGTAAGAAAAATTCTGCCACCTTTAGAAGCATACCTATAAATAACTGCTTAGGCAACTACACCCTTGGAGTTGTTAATGTAACATTGCAAATTCATCAAACTTGCAGCTCTAACAGTAGAATGGTAGTTTGGGATATGGAGTCACAGAGGGATTTCAAGTTTCCAAAAAGTAATAGAAGCCCTGAAAACATTCCGAGCAAAGTGATTTCTCACAGTACCTGTAGAAATTAAATGACAAACCTAGGCAAGAACAGCACACAGAATGGAAAATTTATACACAGTGATTTATTATAGCCTTTTTAGAGACACTTGTTATTTTTTCTGTAAGTTTTCTCAGATATTTAACAATGAAATTAAAACATTTCTATAATTTAGGGCAATTCTTTCCTCCTCTGATTTGCTTCCAGACAATTCTTCATAGTTTTCTAAAAATACTTTGCAAGAATTTACACAACTCTGATTTCCCTAGTAGAATGTGCATCATATGATCAGAAAGACTATGCCAAAATCATAGTCGTTTAAGGACTTGGCAGCTAGTAGTTATATTTTTTCCCTTCTCTTCTTAGACTATCCGTGGCTGGCTGTCTTTAGGAAGATCTGACCTCATTAACATTTTGCAACCTCGCATTCACTCTATTTCTTGTGAAAAATGCTTATATTTTATATATCTGCAATATGAGCTACTGTTTCACACAAAAATGAACAACTTCAGCATGTAGGTTAATACTGGTGTCAGCTTTGACTTTCTTAAGCCTTTGCCCTGCTTCCCATTCTAACTTCTCCAGCCTATGTGTGAAATCAACGTATAGTTACTCTTGGTAAATTTATTTTCCTCTTGGACCAGAATATTCTCATAATTTTCCACTGGGTCGTTAGTGTCCAAATCTGGGCTCACTCGAGATTTAAAAAACTAGTTTTTCTTCTCTTTGACTCACGTATAACGTTTTTCACACTTCCATGGTATTGCTAAAGAATATATGGACATCTTTGCTTCACTTTAGTGTTTGGGATTGAACATGGAAATAAGAAGATGCAGCCCAACGCACACTCCAGGAGGCTGCGCTGGTATACTGGTTTGGGTATGATGAATATATCATCAGATGCATAATCTCTCCTGTATGAACCCATTCTCCTGCCATTTGAAGTACAACTATGGAAACTGCATGCAATTAAAACAAAATAAAACAAAAATCCTTCCATTGAAATGAGGAATACCAATTTTAGTGCAACAGGAGAGTGTGAGATTTTAGTTTTCCATTAAAACATTTTCTCAGCCTCTTTTTTTTTTTTTTTTTTAATTCCTAATCTGAGCTTTATATAGACATAATCATTCTTCATAGGAAACCTGGTCTCCAATCCTATTTGGCTGAAAACCCAAAGGATTACTAGCTGCAAGATTAGCTCTCTAGAGACCATCCTTTCTTCTACTTACATATCAGTCTTGAAAGCTGTTTAGCAGATTGTAGGCAATTTTAAGCTTGAGATTAACTACCATTTAAAAAAAAAAAAAAAAAAAGTGTAACAGTCGTTTTAGAACCATTTGGGTTTGCTAATGGGAACTCTGTTATTTTCTACAGCCAGAAAGTATCAGACTATGTTGTAGCTAAGTATAAAGAAGCTTTTTGGAGAAAACATAGGGATTTTTTTTTAACCTTTCAAATACAGTTTGCAGAATGTCTTTGATAAATATTTGCCTCAGGAATGTTTTAGCTGGTCATACCATAAATATTGTGAGCAAATACAGTGCGTTGCTCCATTTGTTTGTTTTGCTTTTGCTATTTGTATTTATAACCATTAGACCAAAATTAAAGCAGGGAGAGCGCCAGGCACAGCTTCAGATCTAACAAGGACATGAAATTCCATGAAAACGAGAATTTGCAAATATCAACATCAATAAAAGAGACGTGTCTCCTCCTTCCACAGACACACATGCATCCATTGCACATGATTAAATTACAGACCCCGTTGCTCAGAATTTCTCAGTAAGTTCAAATAGAACTGGACAGTAAACTGATATGAAAAATACCGGGTTTAACGGGACTACAGAGCTGTCTGGTATGACAGGGTCCATTGCAGCCACTAAGGATTGCTGGCTAGGTTGCCCTGCTTCAATTTTCTGATGCATTTGTTGCACCTTCCTCACATGCTGAATGCTGGCTCTGATGACATGCAAGATGTTAAACCAGCTAAACCCCTGGCCTGAGGCCAGCCCTCTGACAGTCTTCTCCCCTGCAAACCTACACCTTGCCTCCAACAGTTCAACTATTTTATTACCTTAGCAGCAGATATTTCATTACCTTAGGTGTTCTCAGAAGACAAGAAGATACAGAAGAGGGCCCGGTCTCTCATATGCATATAGCCTGTTGGACGGGATATAGCCCCATTCAGTTCAACCAGCCGTTGAAATTGTGGTCACATCCTGAACTGCTTATTGCACAACTTCTTCTTTTGAACATCACCTGCTTTTTCATGCTACTGTTCTCTCTGTCTCGAGCCATCACCTCTCAGTCTCTGATTGGTAGATGTTGCCTTATCCTCCCTCTCTTCTCTTCCACAAGCTCATGGTGAACATGGGAGCTGCCGATGGTGGTGCAGACAAGCTGGCTAGGTCTTTTCTTCTGGTCACCGTCTGCTGAGCTGGATGCTACTAAAGGTCCAGTACAACTCTGGATTTACATACATGCTCATACATTCACATGCATAAAAACTATACGTAATTTTTTCCAACAGCCTCTTAAACAGAAAAGGAGGATTCAACTCCTTTTTTTAAAAAACCCTTTTTCTAAAGGTGCTCAAAAAATTATGAAGCGCAGTATGGTGGAGAAGAACATATATAAACAAAGTTTTACGTTAGAGAGCTCATTGGATTTTTACCTTTCAGAGAGAATATTTTTGCACTTTACGGCCAGACAAAAGACAAATTTTTGGCACCTTGTTCTTCCCATGTCACATATGTATGTCTGGAATTGTTTCACTGTACGTTAGGGACTCATTACATTTTAAGGACTGCGATTATACACTTGGGTCTATCATAGGCCCAAATAGGGCTACTCTGGAATCCAATGGTTTCAAACAGTCTCTTCCTCAAGAAGAATCACACTCTTCCAGAGAGTGGAAAAACGCTACCATCTGGCTCCCACTCGCTTTGTTCATCCTCTGCACGTGTCCCAGCTGTCGATATAATTACAAGTTGTGTGATGGCAAGGTCTACAAAAGAAAAGGAAGAACAGAATTGACTTTCTTTTCTCTTGGAATACGAACATGAGCAAGGGTGTCAGTCAACTGCTGCACTATCTGTCTCAGATCTGAGGAAACACACCTACAAGACTGTTTAACAAAGCAGCCGGAGAGCTAAAGAGCAGCTCAAAACTGATTCGTCAGCCACAAGGTCTGAAAGTCTCCAAATTCATCTTGAATCGATACCAGACTTTTATTCTGTGTGACAATTAAAATCTATATTTTCAAACAGAACAGATTTCCAGTTCCTGTTAAAAACACGTAGTGAAAAACATGGACCTCTGTGGTCCTTTTATCCCAAGTGTTATCCTGTGTCTGTTATATGCCAGGAGTTTTTACTACTGTGCTGTTAGTTTGTGGGTAAAGCCAGGAAAAAAATGGACATAGTCCTTTTGAATTAAGTCTATTTGTATTAGCCTATAACATGAAGGGAAATTCTTAGACTAATCTGTAAGCTCCTAGCAATCTGCAATTACATTAACTATGATTAATTCAGTTATCTCTTCTTTATTAATTTATCCAACTACATTAATCAACTTTTTATTAGTAGAAAAGGTAACCAGGATTTTTTTTTTTCAGGAAAAAGGTCATCTAGACCAAAAAGATAATTATGTTTACTAAGACACTCTTTTGTTCAACAAAATATTTAGCTAGTTTAATCAAAATGCAAATTATACCACTAGTGAGAAAAAAAAGACAGTTCTTAATAGCTAAATGTTCCAGGATTGCACAGACCTTGCTGCTAGCAATTTATTTTGAAAAATCTCATTCTTAAAGTTCACTCTCATACATCATGGATTACATTGCTATGTGCTTTTCACAAGGGCATCTCCTGTATGGGAGCAAATCATCCCAAAGCTTTAGTGCTTGGTTTGCTGAATGCCAACATTTCCTATAGTGACTGAGCATTGCCCAAACACTAATTCTCACGGAATTTCTCACTCTGGTGATGTCCGTAGCACGAAAATAGTAGAAATGTTTAAATATGAGCAGTCTTCTTACCTAGAAGCTGCCAGTTTCTTTCCTCCAAGGGGGTGAGGCTGGTGTCTACCAGCTGCAGAACGCAGGTCATGATTTTTCACCCACACTTTCCTTGGTGACACTGGTGATGGAGCACCACCTTATAGCTCCACTTCATTTTCTCTCTACTTGTGTTATTCACTGCGTGAGGCTTTGATTTTGTCTTCCAGTTGGTGTTTGATCTGCCCCATGTAACCAGACTGTGGCCTTGAGAGCAGCTCAATACTGTGTGTGTCAGAGTGAGTTTCATTGCTTGTCATGCAGGTTCTCGTCCATCAGCATGTCACAGCAGCAGGATCTGTGCTTTACGTGTGTTCCTGCAGTTATCTCACGGCCTCTCCTGCAGAAATCAGTTCCACATACTTCTTACCTAAATAAATAAAGAGATCAGGGAGGAAATACATGCTTCCATGAAAGTTAGACACCCTTCTTCATTTTCTCTCCAAGCCCTTCAGACTTTCAAATGCTTGAGAGGTGAGGTTATGCTAGACAGCACAGCAAGGTCTTTCTGGCTCCTGGGCTTTTTCATTTTAAAACTGAACTATGGTGTCTTAAAGCTGTATGGAAAAAATCTTCACAATCTATATGGATAGTTCAAAAGGGCGGGAACACATTAGAAAGACAACTTGCCTGCCAAATCTACAATAATAATTAGGCTAACTGCTAAGCCAGGCATCAAAGAGTAAAATTTCATTCCTTGAGCCCCATGTTCCTCTGTTTCTAGAGTCCTGTGGCACTTGAAAAGTAATGCTCTGGAGAGAGAGAGAAGAATAGGGTTTGCTTCTGGGCATCTACAACCTACCTACAACAGGACAAGCCAGAGCAACAAAACTTCCAGCTTGGTCTTAAGCCCTACTGGGAACTATGAACTTGTTGCTGCTCTGGCTCTTCTGTGAAGCCTGATTTGAAGGGCATGCTCAAAATACATGTGCTGGGTTGGGCCCTGCAAGGAACAGGAGCAGAGTAGTCTGCTTTTATGAGCTGGCTTCATTGTCAACATCTCCGACATCTCCTTGCCTCTCCATTTCTGTCTCTTCATCCTTGTCATCTCCTTTTTCTCCCTTTTGATTGATCACATCAGATATCAGCTCCAGCATGCCTGTGCAGAGCCACACCTGTAATCGATTTACTACGTTTATTAGTCTCTTCTTTGGAAAGAGTTCAACTTCAACAGACTATTTAAATATGCCTTTGGACAGAGAATGATCTTGAGCATGATTAAAAGGTGAGGAAATTTTCCTTCAGTAGGGAACCTGTCTCCCTGTCACTGCTCCAGCATCTATTTAGGTATTTTGTTAAGTGTACATTAGAAAAGGAACGGAACTCCAGCCCTTCCCCTCCACAGGCCCTCGAGTTACCAATCTGTATTTACTCCCCTAAGCTGCTAGGAAGTCAATCCATGCAAGGGGAACCATGTAAGCAAGCAGAACTTAATGAGCATCATCTCAAAAATACAAATAGCCTAGTAGCTACTTCAGTCTGACAGGAACTAGGGATACGAATCCACTCAGGCAGAAGTTCAGTTAGGAAGTCACTATCAACCAGGTTCTGTACTACGCAGTTGGGCAGTGCTTTGCAATGAATTCAGCCTCCATTGAATTTCATTGTGACTCTTTGAAATCAATAAATCTGGCCTGAATTCTGAGAGAGGGGGACACAGAGGTGCTGTTTTATGCGAAGAGATTTTAGTTCATATAAAGACTCTAGATGGTATAGCAATATTGGCTTTATCACTTATATAAATTATGTTTACTGTAGTAGTTTCTGCAAGTAAAAATACATTTCATTTGCTGAATAACTGCATAGCCAACATTTTTGGTCCTGGTGAGTGTATTTGCATTTCAGTAATGTAATTTTAAACCACCATGAATTTCAGATTTCTTCAGTAAAAAGTAATCTTTTGCTCTTGCAAGATGACTTATAGCAAACACTAGATTCTACTTAAAAAGAAGCAAAACTGACTACAATGCTTTTTCACTTGTTTGCTGCAGCACTAAAAGACTGAGGTTAAACTTGGTTATTTTCTTTTATCACAGTGATGCTTTGTGGCGATTTGTAATTCATCATCTCTAATGGGATGTAAGTGTCACTATCGCACTTTGTGTTCTGCCCCACTGTAGGCGTGCATGGTTTAAAACAGATCACTTGGAAAATATATCAGAAGATCCAAACTCTGAAACAATCTGTTCAAATGAGTATTTCAAATATCTGCATCTGACAGGAATGAGAAATTCGTCTTTGGTGTTTCAAGTTGTTTGGACTCTTTCTTCTTAGTAAACATCACTAAATTGTACTAAAGGGTACAAAGAATGATTAATTTATATAGATATAAAATATTTTATACTCCTGACATCTTGTTTGTTCAAGAAGGAGATCCAGTGGATATCATATCAGTTCCAGGGATTCATATGAACTTTCCCACTTATATCAATTAAATTTTCCCAAATCATACACAAAAACCAACTGTTTTATCACTGAGGAATCTTTGATCACGTGGATTCCCCCCTGTTCTTTTTTTTTTTTAATTTCTTTCAGTAGTTAATGCTTTATATAAGCTAACTAAGTCACATTTCTGAGAATAAAGGTGCTAGAAAAGACCATAATTCAAGTTAGTAAGTAATCTTGTCGCGTTTTTCCCACTACCAAATGGAATAGAACATCAGTCCATTGATGAGGTTCTTAGCTGCCACAATGGTAGCTCACACACACAGAGTAATAATTCATATCATTATATAATTATAACGTCCCTAAAATTATTCAACTCATTTGGGATGTAGGCTGACATTCCCCATGGCCCTGAGGACCAAGGCTTCACATAAAGACGGCAATGTGAGAACTACAAATAGAGCATCCACAAAGAGAAGCGTGTGGGAAGAATATCTGCAGTCGTCATGTATTTGGGGGCGTATAGTCTCACCGACCATGTATTGAATGTTACCATGACCAGAAAAAAAATTAACAGCAATATTCACACCTAAAACAGCAGCATGGAAGACAACATCACTTAGAAGGGACAAGAATCAACAGATACAGCCATCAAACCCAATGTCTGGATGTAAGCTTGTGTACTGGATGGTAGGAAAGGATATTTGGACTAAACCCAGTGCGGCCTGCAAATGTTTCAGCATATCTAGGGAATGAAAATACAACCTTATTTAAACATCCATTTAAAACATATTTAAAAGATTTTACAATTTGGGTGTAGTATAACATTCACCTTGGCAATTTAGCAAAACTGTTGTTTTTTTAAGGATGAAGACAGCTCTTTGCAGTCAATACAGAATACATTTTTCTACCACACATACCATTTTTCTCCACCTGATTTGCTCTTTTATTGTAGCGAAACACCCATCTCTATCTTAGATACCATTTATAGAATTGTAAGAGACCTCTTTTATAAATATCCTATCACTAATAATTCTGGATTTAGTTTTAAGAAGGTTTGTTTCTCTGGCAGATTTAGCTAATTTCAGTTGACAGAAGGGAAATTGAAAACCAGGTCCTAAATAGGGAGTGACAGAGTGGAGTTGTAGGAAATGCTGACTGCACATGAACCTGGAAATGACATTGGCATATGAAACACATTTGCCAGGTCTCCTGACCGAAATATCACCTTTGTTAAGGATTATTTATGACAAATTTGTAGTGTCGCTGAAACTCTCTTTTCCAACAGAAGTCCAATAAGGATAATAAAGTCAGACATAGCAATTTGTAACATATATACAATTCTGGAATACTTTATATATTCTGAATTTACTTTGTTCTGCCGTCCGTAAAACTTTACTCATTTGAATTAACAAACAGAAGTTTTTAAATTGATTTATACCATGAACAGGTGATTTCTTATGCTAAGCAGTTATGCTTTTTTTCTTTTTCTTTCTCTTCTTTTTTTTTTTTTTTTTCCTAAGAAACAAAACTTACTACTCTACTTTAAAGTCTTTCCACAATATAAAGGGGATTTTTGAGAAATTTTGCTCAGGGATTATAAGGACCTAAGAAGGATTTATGTCTGTTCTAGAAAGAAGAGTTACATGTATCAGTCCCTTGCCCTCTATGACTGGGCCTAGGACAGATTAATATTTATCTAGTCCTCTGGACTCAACTTTTTATCCCTATTTCCAATGCTTTACATCACCGTGCCATCTTCATTGCTGCTCCATCTCTCTGTACCAAGAGGGGATTAAGTAGACTCCAGCAGGGTTGAGGAGCAAAAGGGAGAAATCTGTCCCACATGAAGTTAATGGCAAAATTCCTGCTACCTTCCAGTGACAGCCAAGATTTCACTGGCAGTATTTTGCCGAGCTCTCCCCAAGTCGTCAAGTACAATTCATCTGTTTTGAGTTGGTCTAAACCAACACACAGGTTGGTCTAAATTCTCACAGTCCTGAGGAAAACAAAGAAGAGGTGTCATCTCAAGGCATAATGTTTGACCATAAATCATTACAGGCCCCAATTCTCCTCTGATTTACGCAAATTTATTTCTGATATAAAGCCATGAGAGTTCTCCTCAATACAAAATATTAGCTGAGCTGGGAAGCCCAGCAAAAAGGTTGGACTGCTTTGCACGTGAGCTGATTGAACTAATATTGCGTTTTGCCACCTAGACAAGCATAAGGATTCAAAAGAAAAGCATGTTGGCAAATCAAAGCAAACCTTTAAAAAGTGCACCAGAATTTCCAGAAAAACAGATTCCTAATTCTTTTTCCACCGTAACAGGACAGTAATTGGTAAAGCTGACTAAGGAGTTAAGCAAGGATTTTTAAAATGGACAATTTTCCTGTTTTGTAACAGGTAACAGCCTGGTAACAGCTGAGGTGCCGTGATATCTCAAAATTATGAACACAAATAAAATTGTTGGCATGAAACAGCCTTTGCCTGCCTTTGAAAAACTGCAGGTGATATTAGCGGTCTTTCCTGATTTCAAGTCACAGGGAGGGTAGGGCTATTTTTTATTATGTGTCAATGCTGTTACTGAAAATGTGCCACCAGTTACCTCAAGTACTCCATACTCATTGCAGAAACAAGTCAGATATTATTTGCTGGCAGTAATGTTCATTGAGCTTTATCTCCCTGTAATCCAGCATGCAAATGGCTTTCAACAGCTTTGATTTGTGCAAGTCTGATTGTTTTATGTAACATTTGGCAAACCTAATTTAAAACCACAGATTGCTTGTAAACCCTGTGTTGTTCAGATGTCATTGAGTAACCCAATGACTTCTGAACCCAAGTCTTGTCTTTTCTTTAATATTGTATTCTTGGGCCTGAAAGAATATTATTGTAAAAATTGGACAAAAAAATCTCTAATTCGATTTGCCCTAAAAATGAACACATTAATGCTGCAATGCTTCTACCATCTCTCATAGAAGTTGCATCTATGATTTGCACTTGTGCTTTCTTCTGTGTGGCTCCCAACCAAACTACACCATAGATTCTTCCTTATCCTGTTTAAAAGTTGAAATTATTCTTGTTGCATTTAAGCCTTTTTAACTTGTGGGCTGAATGAATGCTTGGGGATACTGATGCCCACCTTCTTCATCTCAGCCTTATGACTGTATCAGTGAGCAAAACTGTTTGGGTAACATTCCTTCAGCACATCCGTGATGGAAAAATAGAAACAAGGAAGAAATTCCTTTGGTAGTTCAAGTTAAGAGGGAAAAAAGACAACATCCTAAATCAAAATTGTTTGCAGTGTTGCATTGCCTATGCAATCTCTAGCATCCCAGTCTTCAGAACGGATGCATGCCAGGGATCTCCAGGGCAGTCACAGGACCACTGCCTGGGCAGTTAGAAATCAAGGTCAGGTTTTCATCCCAATTCATTTGAGCAGGCTTTTGGTGACTCAACTATTTTTTTCTAAATTTTACTAAGAATTTTATATTAGCTATATCTTTATGTACATTCTATATTTTTGTGTTAATTGTGAAATAAATACATAGAAACTTATCTAACAGAAAATACTAAGCCTTCATTCATACTGTTCTTTCTGAGGACAAAGGCAGGCACTGTACAGCTCTAAAATAGCTATATTTATGTAGATTACTATCTATATAGCTAGTCCTTTTTCCCTTCAACATTTGCAAAGCTGTAGCCTACTGAAGACAGTTTTCTATTGATAGCCAGTTCTGAATGACTGCTCTTCCCAAGACTTAACAACTTATTTTCGTATTGCTTTCACACTTTCTGATTCATTAAAATACAAACCCAGCCCCCAAAATAGAAACTTGAGCTTTCCAAGGAAAATGTGTGAAGATCCTTAAAATCTGAATGTAAAAATCCTATTCGTAAGGCCACTGGCAAGATTCAGCTTCAGTTCCCAAACACTTTCTTTAATCCAGAACTTTTGATTTAAAGAAGTTCTGATAGTACAAAATAAAATCTCTCCAAAACAGCGTATTCCCTGACTAAAACTATGCAACACCATATTTCTGGAGACCACAGAACAAAATACACACCCTTGTTTATTCAGTGTTACTTCTTCAAAGTTTATAGGAAAATGGGAAACAGTAAGACATGGCCTATTCTTGTGCCCCACTGAAAGGTTTCAGACCTGGCCCAAGCAGTGCATGATCACAGTGTCCATGTCTCAGGTTCAGTCACAGCATCCTGAAAGGATTCCTGCATACCAGTTGTGTTGCACAAGACATGCACTCCTCCTCTCCATAGCACAGCTGCAAACTGCTCCAACACACACAGAAGTAGTAGTGGTACTCTCTAGGTGAAGCCTACGGCTTGTGTCCTTGCCCTTGTTTACTTTCCTGATAACAACAACAACGATAATAAAAAACCCACTAATCCTGAACATTCCAAAACCGTAAGTCATCAGTTATGAAGAGTGACATTTCTTTTTTTAAAGTTCTCTTTTTAAACTTTGTTTTAACTAGCTTTGCAGAACTCAGCATAAAAAAGAAAATGCATACGGAAAGCAGTTATTCTCTCAGGACCCATTTAAGTGCAAGCAAATTCCCTTTGTGGTTGTGCGGGTGTTTACAAATAGCGAGAGCCAACTTTTCAGTATGAATTTCAGAACAACAGTTTTGTCTGTTGTATTTTAAAGATGAACAAAAACTTCCAGCCATATTTTATAATCTGTATTACTGACATCAATAACAAATTGTTAAGAACAATATGAACTACCTGAGTCTATCTCAACACGAAACTGTTTTGCAATTCAGCGAGAAAGAAAAAACCTAGACTGCTGCAATAATAAATTCTTCTTATAAACCCTACTATGTCCTTGTGCATCCATACCATTTTCCGACAGATACTGTAGTAGCTATTAGTCCATTTTACCATGTAAATCTTGACTTCTACCAGGCATTATTGCTCCTTTCCCAGCAGCAGATGCATCGTCTTCCAGGGCCAGTGGTGGCTGACTTAATTTGTCCTCTGGAGATGCTGCTCCATGCTCTGAGCTGAGCCACTGCTCCTTGGGAGCTGGCATTACCAAATCTGACATAATAAGGCTGTAGGAGAGGGAGAAAGTTCTCACAGAGTAGCAAAGAGCTTCAGCAAACAGATTTTGAGCCTGACCAAATGAGTGACAATCAGCCGGCTGCACCGCACGGTCACAAAGCACAAACCACAGAGCAGTTTCCTAAAGCACCACTGGTGATGGAGGTACCAGCTCCCAAACACCTGCATGCATGGGAAGGGGCGGCGGCGTGTGTGATGAACATTTCCACACCACTGTTGCTATGGTACATTTATCACGGGGTAGGAACCTCAACAAGTTCAATAGAGGGTTGAAGGAGACTCTCTATTACGCTAACGTGATTAATGCCTGCTCTGACCACATTAGATTCACAATTAATTTACACCTGTGTAAACAGCCCGAGACATAGCCAGCAGGATCTGATCCTACTGGAGCATATCCACTTTGGCAGGTTTGTACTGATGTTAGTGGCAGCACGCAACATTCAGGTCCTGACTGTTTTAATAATAATGTCTCTAAGCCCCTGGAAAGTTTGCTTAATAACTAAAAAAAAAAA